>VYZP01034495.1:0-73218 GCA_013400635.1 Hypocryptadius cinnamomeus
AGAAAACCAAAAAAACCCCCCCAAAAAAACAAAAAACCCCCAAAACCCCCCCCAAAAAAAAAAAAAGATAGGAAGAAAGAAAGAAAACAAACTCATCTTAATAGGTTAGGTCTGCTTTGAGTAGGAGGTTGGATGAGATGACCTCCAAAGTCCCTTGCAATCTAAATCATTGCATGATTCTAAACAAACTGGACTTTTCTTGTAAACATATTTGTTCAAGAGACTAAAAGAGATTTAAAAATCAAGATTGATTGGATAGGTACTTATTATTACAGCAAAAATTCCAAACAGTCTCTTACAAGTAGCAAAAATATTACTTCCTCAGAAATACAAGAAATAATGACCCTATCATTTGAGCATTCAAGTAAAGTCTGATCAGAAAAAAATATAATGTATAGCACTTTTGTCATTTTTCCTAAGCTTTCCCACTGATGGAACACAGCCTTTTGGTCATGTGTATCACTGCTTCTCTCTCAACCACAGCCCTCTTGTTGGATTCTAAAAGACCCAAGGAAATGATGCTGTTGAATACAAAATTTTATGAATGTCCTAATGGAAAATGTTTCGCTGTATAACTTCTAGGAAATTTAGGCTTACTATGGGATCACTTATAAACTGGGCACTTAATTTTTATTGCCTTGTTGGTTAAATTAATTACATTATGACTGCTAGCAATTTTTCATCAAAACAAGAGGCTGTTTTACCATATCTTTTACATTTTGCTTGTCTAGAGTGCACTGGAAAGTATCACAAATGTAGACAGAGGACCATTGTTAAGTGGTGGCATTTGTGCTTGTAAGTTTAACCCAAAATAAATTTGCCATAAACCAACAATAAAATGGAATATAAGACTGACATTAAATAAGTGGATTTTGCCACAGTGAACTAGTGAAAAGAGGAATCTTAGAGGAATACTGGGTGAAAAACAGGTAATATGTAAAGTTTATTGTATTGAGTCTCCCCTTGCACGTGTGCTACTTGACAGTGCTTTGGGGTTCCTGCAAACACAAACATGGGCAGACAAGCAACTAAACAAAAGTAACAACAAAATAGGCACAGAGACTCTGCTGATGCCAATGTGTGTGTACAGACCCTGCTTCCCTGCCCAAAAATCCCACTGAGGTCTCTACTTTCATCCTACTCACTCTAACCACAAAGAGAATCTCTTGTTATTTCAAGGAAGATATTAGAGTCAAAACGGGCCATATTGTACTGATTTGAAGAATAACTACAAGAATTCTTCCTAGTACAGTTAGAATATGCCCAATGAGCTCTGCTGGTTTATGTGTTGGCACTTTCATGCTTGCATTTCTGTGCAGAGCTGTAACCCTGGGAGCTATTCTGGTACTCACCATGTCCATCTCTGTGTTTTCCCAGTGTTTTGATGTGAAGCTGTTTTTAGATCTGCTTGCAAGTCTCTGAATCAGCAGCACAAGAGAATAAACTGCTTTCAGTGATTAAAGGCAAATGTCAATAAACACTTTCAGGACATAATTACAGAGCATTTTCACTCCTCTGCTGCTATTGGCTTAAAGGAGTTTGAGTTTCTGCTGATAGCTATCCTCTAACAGCTGGGGCCACTTTTGACCCAAACACATGGATCTGATCTATGGTATCACCATGGTCCTCAGTGATACTTGGTTGAGATGTTCTTCAAGATCAGGCCCAAGGCATGAAGGAAAGGTCACTCAACTGTTATGAAATGTACAAGACCATCGTAGAACTATTTTCTGTTTTCTCTACTTTTATCATTACTTTGTTGGTAGTATTTCTATTTTTTCCCCCTCCGAAAAGACCACAGTTTAAAGCTCTCCCCCAAAGATATATTTCCTTCCAATGGGTTTATAGCTTGACATTTTTGGCTTTTATTCCCCTTGAAGTACACCTTTAAACATTAAAATATTTTGATGCTGTGTGCATCTTACAAGGAGTCACAAGTATTTCCTGAGACAAGGAAAGTGCAGAGACAACAAAAATCTCCCTTCTCACCACAGTGTATATGCACCCTCACCCTTCTTTTTTTTTTCTCTTTGTTAACCATCATCTATTTCAAAACATGGATTTAAAAGATCAGTCTGTCTTTCTTCAGATAAGGGCATCTTATCACTCAGTAATTGTAAGCCTGGGTCACTACACAAGATGCTATAAAGACACCAGCTATAAAGACAGTTCTTCCCTCGAAAAGCTTACTGTAAGACATCACAGATGGACACAACAGACCCAGAAAAAGAAAGAAAACTGAGACTTGTAGTGGTATTTGGCAAAAAATCAGATAAATTTTCACTTGGACAATACCCCCCAGTTAGGAGATCACTGGTAAGGTGTGTATGACTACATGAATGCTGCTCAGCTGTACTTACCCAGCCAAGCTAATGCTGAGGGAAAACAAACAACTAATCCATGGAAGTTGTACTCCTCAATGAGAAGACATGGTGCTGGGCAGGACATCACAGCAGCTCAGGATTCAGATTTGAACCCTGGAGCCCCCGTAGATCTGGAAAAGGCAGCCTCTCTGACCTTCCAAAAGTGTAGTATTTTGAGGGCTTTTTCTGCAACTGTTCTCTCACTTAATCCTTTTTAAAGCCAATGCCAAGGAGGAAAGAATTTCCAAAGAGGAGAACTTAACAGTTCTCCAAGATCCCACGGGTGTAGACTTGGCACATTTGGAGAAGAAGACTGTTTCCTCCTTCTGTGTCCCTCTTCCCTCTTCCCACCCCTGCCTTGCCACACAGTCCCTCCATACTTTTGGAAAAATTAGATTTGAGCTTAGCTGTAACCAAACCCTACACTCCAGTAAGGCTCAGCTAAGAGACCTGATGAGGAAATGCTGCTGCTGAGAAACATCTGGGCTTTGTTTTATGCACCCAAAGAGTTAAAATTATTGTCAGAAATACCATAATGTATAAAAGCTGCAAACACCCAACTGCAGTGTCAGACTGCCAAATTGTACAAATGTATTTGTCTCTCTTATTTGTAAACGTTATTTGAACAGAAATGGCACATTGTAACAACCTAACAAGAAGCAGTCTTTCTGAGGACGTTTGAGACTTCTTTGCTCCACTGTATGGAAATATTTAAGACTTAAAAGATTTATATTACAAAATAGCATTTTAAATGGCTCAGTCCTGTTCCCAGTAAAGTCAAAGAGGGGGTTACTGTCAGCTTCAATGAAAGTGGCATAAGGGCCAAGATGAATTTAACATTATTTTTTTCTGTTTTGTTCCAAGAGTCAAGGAGTCTCTCCAAGAAGTCTACTCCTTAAAAGAAGAAGAAGAAAAAAAAAAAATCAAGCAAGTTATCAAGCATCCATCACTGCCATGGCCAGACATGAACATCCATTGAGACCTCTGAATGTCAGAGTTCCACCACACACAGTATGTTGGGCACACAGAAACACTGTGTATTTCCAGGTTTAGGAGTGGAAGGCATCTGTTGCCCTTTAAAATACTTTCTCACAATATCCAACACACCGTCCCATTTGCTCTGAGACAAAGATTCTCATCTTATGCACACATTTCAAAGATAAAAAGATAAAAATCAACACTAGCAAATAAGTAATACAGTCTGACCCTTTAAAGGAATTAGAGTTTGAGTAAAGTCAGCAACCTTTGATTCATTTTCTTTTTTTATGATTGACAGATGCTAAATTAAATTATATAAATGAACAAACAGGCCCATAAATTTTTTATATCCATATTTCAATTTAAATAGCACAAGGACAAATATTTATCTTCAACTGAGTTTTCCCACCAGCCTCCAGAACGAAAATGTCGTTCTTTGTTGGTTTTTATGTTTTATGCTCAGATTTTTTAAATAATTATTTGGATCATGCATTTTGCATTTCTGTTGATCCTCAGATGTGAATAGCAAAATCACATCTAGGTTCTTGATAAAGGTTTACAGGAAACATGGAAACGACATATCCTAATATTTAGATTATTCTTTCTTCTTCTCTTTCTTATTATTTCTCTTCATTTTTAGTAATTTATTTGGAATGATAAGCTCTGTTGGAGACCTTATACTGTGCACATGAGGGCTGGGACACCCTTGACTAGTCTAGGTTGCTCTAAGTCGTGTCCCACCTGGCTTTGAACACTTCCAGCGATGGGGCAGCCACAACTTCTCTGGGCAGTCTGTGCCAGGGCCTCACCACACTGTTTCCCCTCTGGTGCCACACTTTGCTGTTCTGCTCGAAGAGCCCTAAACAACCCTTTAAGCTTAAACATAGCCAGACAAGTTTCATCCCAGAAGTTTATGAGGGACAGCATGGTAATGTCATGCAAACATCCAGTGACTTAATGAGGCTCAAGTTAGCAGAGACAGAGTAAAGCTGTACGTCTCCTGAGAGTCCCAGCTGACTGCTGCAGTAGGGTGAAGGCCTGCAAGAGCTGGGAAAGGGTGCTACAAGGACAGGAAAAAAATCTTACAAACCCAAACCAGAACAAACCAACACGCATTTTATAAGGAAAAAAAAAAAGTTGGAATCCAGCTGTATATTTTAAAAGGGAAAGGTTAGAAAAACATTCAGGGAGAGCGACCAAAAAGTTAATTTCCAGCAGCGCTTGAGGCAGCAAAGCCTGGGAAGGCTCCTGGCGCCCTCTGGTGTGAGGCGGCAGCAGGAGTGGAAATTTCCTCTGGAAAACACCTTTGTCCTAAAGTTCAGGCAGTTAAAATGACTCATAAGCGTCCCGATAGGAAGAGGGGTAATTTGAACCCCCAAGCGAAGCGTGGCTTGGGGCGCAGCTTAGTTTTGGGGTGACGGGGAGCAAAGGAAAGAGATTGTTTTCTATTTTTATTCTTATTATTTTTACTTGGTTTTTATTTCTTCTCCAGAGTCTCAAGTTGGGCCGGCTGCAATATGAAGAAAGGAGCCCTGAAAGCCAATGAATTAAAACCTCGTAGGAACTTCGGAATAATGGCTGCAGCATGACATACATTTTTTAAAAACAGCAAAACCTCCCAAATCACGAATGCCTGTTTCCCTCCCGTCTGGAGTTTCCAAGGGAGGGATAGCCTAAACGAGCACGGAGGAGAAATGCCTTCTTCAACACGACTTAAATACTAAAAGGGAAAAGCCTTCGGGGGGGGAGGAAAAAAAGCAAAAAGAAAAAAAAATGCAAACAAACAACAAAACCGAAAAGGCATTCCTGACTTCAAGCACCTCTCCCTTAAAATTGAAGGATGCTCCCTAACCCAAATGGACACCCTTAATTTAATTGCCAGGAGAGCGAGGAGCACTCTCTCCTAGCAGGCTATGAATTCGCATTTTTTAACATCTTTTTTTACATTTTTACAATCATTAACAGCGATAATAGCTTCTTGTGAGAAGCAAACGCACAAAACCCCACTTCTAAATGCAAAGGGACCGACAGAGCAAACCGGTAGAGCAAACATCAGAGTTCTTCCTTTAGGTACCTGCTGAGGAAATATACTCTGGTTTTAACCCCTAAAATCAAAACGGGGGTGGGGCGCGGTGTTTATGCTGATTGGAGACAAATACACAGAGCTTTCCAGCTCATCTTTGCCAGCTGTTTTTCCTTCAATTCCTAGCATCTTCCAGCAAATGTGTCTTCCGGCCCCTCCCAGGAGACGTGATTTTGGCAGGAACCGCTTTTTGACAGGGGGTGGTCCCGCAGCCCGGCCGCGGTGGGGGCCCTCGGCTGCAGCTCCGGCCCCGCGGGGTGCCCAGGTGGGAGAAGGTCCCTGTGGCAGGGATGGTGACGGTCCAGGTGGGAGAAGGTCCCTGTGGCAGGGATGGTGACGGTCCAGGTGGGAGAAGGTCCCTGTGGCAGGGATGGTGACGGGGGTTTCAGCTGACCTTGCACTGCAGCTCTTCCTCTCGGCGCCTTTTCCATGCGGGCAGCAGGCGCTGGGCTTCTCCCTCAGCTAAGGACAAATTTACCTTAAAAGCAAACCATGGGTTTATTTTTTTTTTCTTAATTACTTTTTAATATTTTTTTTGTTCGTTTGTTTTTGTGTGTTTATTTGGTGGTTGTTTTTTTTTTTTTTTTCCTCTTTTAAAAAGGAAGCTTTTAATGCAAGTGCTTTCACGTCCTGATCTGACAATGTTTGACAAAGTTCGGGGATATTAGCGGCAGGTCCCTGACTGCCGCTCTGCTTTTTGTATACCAACCGAAACACACTTCCTTGGCATAAAAAATGCTAAACTAAACATAATTTATTTAGTAAAAGCCTGCAGATTTCGGTCAAGATGTAGGCAAGGCTCAGCAACTATCTTGGTTTGTAAGTATACATGCGTGGTGCTCTTCCACCCCAAGCTCCCCATCGAAGTGCTAAGAAAAAGAAAAGATACTCGTATTCTTATTTTTATTTTTTTTTAATTAAAGGACCCATTTTAGAGACAGCGATAAGTCAAAGCAAACTGTAGCCGAATTCTTGTAGGAAGGGTCATGCGCGGGCGGATTTGTCCTATTAATAGGACACAGGAAGAGCCGGGACAGCAAACGCCTGCCCTGAACACAGCGTGGGATGTTATTTGAGGTAATAGATTGAGAGCAGACACGAAATCAGTACTTTGTGGACGTTCAAACGAGTCGTTATTTCGCGTTAAATAACATCTTAGAAGACGCTCCCCCGGTTTTTCTGCTGGAAGGATGCGGGATCATTTGGAAACATTTAAAATGCAGAGCAAAAAAACCTGTATCCAGACGACAGCTCCCCGTGGGAAGCTAATCAACATTATAGACAGTAAACATTCTACTATTAAGGGCTACTTCGCCGCAATTGGTTTTAAATCACAAACATATAAATACAGGAAATAATTCTGAGACCACATCGGAGTTTACCTGGAAATGACGGGGAAGTAACAGAGCATTCCCGAAATTGTCAGTACCTTTCAGAGAAGCCTGTTGATGCTGAAGGACTGATAGTGGCCAGAAAAAAAAACAAACCAAAAAACCACCAAACAAAAAACCCAAAACAAACAAACTAACAAAACCACACAAAACCAACCAACCAAACAAAACCCAGGACACCCCCCGAGCCCCAGTGTCGCCGCGCTTAGGAGGAAACATACAATGCGTTTCTAAAAATCCCGCTCGCTTAATTGTTACCATTGTAGTTAAAATATTGGCTGACACCGCATTAAAGACCTCAGTAAGTTACAGACTATTTCAGTGGTTATAGACCTACGGAACATTTAAAACATGACCCGGTCAGTTTAAGAACTAAGTATTTTAGGTAAAAAGACTCTCATAGCTATTCATTTTCCCTAATTAGGAATTAATGGGTCTTTAAAAGAATTTTTTTACAACAGAGACTTCACAAAACAAGATTTCAGTATTTTTGCTTGTATTGACCTTCCTCTTCACAAGCAGTAAAAAATGTAGAGTTCAGGAGCTGCTGGATTTTTGGCTGTTTGTATTTTATTTTATTACTTTATTTTATGTTGAGCTTTTATTGTTGTTTGTTTTTCAGTATCCACTTTGTATCCATGTTTATTACATGAGTCCATTACTAAAAATTTCCAGAAAAAAACCCAAAAACCAAAAAAAAACAAAAACCACAAAAACAAACCCAAAACTATGGAGGCAATGAGTAGGGCCTTACTGTACTTTTTTAATTAACGGAAAGCCAAAATTTCTATTGATTTAGGGTGGAAGGAAACGAGGTCCTATGAGAATCACTACAGGAGTCAGGTGTATTTTCCTTTCTCTCCTCAGCCTTGTGAGACGAGGGGGACGATGCCGTACACCCGCCCCGGTGGCTGCACCATCCCGGGTCAGGGCTGCTCCGGCCCAAGCGGCACGGAGCCGCTCCCGAAGCTCTCCGGGATCCCTCCCCACGTCCCCAGCGATCGCTGCCTTTGCAGAGGGAGGGCACACGAGTGGCAGGCGGCAGCTGCCCTGCTCGAGCGGCACAGAAGGATGGGCGCGGCAGCGGGAGCCAGAACCAAGCCAGGGGCTTTGCAAATATTCCGTTCCAAAGCGCAGCAAAAAGGAATTACACTGTATTATCAATTCTGCTTCCATTCACGCTTCAAAAAAATTACTTTTCTAATAATCCATTAACTGCTTTAATGAGCAGTGTTACTTATTCACCACTGCTCCGTGAAAATTATTATTTATTTGAAAATTCTTTGCGATTTCCAGTTGCTCTTCACATAACATGCACTACTCGAAGAAAGCAAGAGGGCTCTCAAACAGGAAAACGCAGAGCTAGTCCCTCATTTTGCAAGACGGAGACGCCACTCTGGCTCCTAGTTCCATTTTTAATACAAAGAAAAATATTTTCCTCCTTGCTAAGCACTCACTATTCCCGTGGATCTCCCTGGCAGGTACTGGGTGCCGAAGTCTTAGGAGAAAACGGGCTACCTTTTGACAAAGGCCTAACTATGGACTTAAATAGCCTCACTTGAAGCGCCCACATTAACAAGCAATAAACCTACGATATCGTTTCCATCCCAAATTCACTGTATCACGCTCAAAGGATGCCATAACAATGTGAGCACTACAGAAACACTGTGCGAAACGGGACTTAAAAAAAAAAAAAAAAAGGTAATAATTTTTTTTTAAAAAGGACTCTCAAAACCGAAAAATACTTTTAGGATATGTGATAGCCGCACTCCGGAGCAGGACCCGCAGACTCGTCTGCTCCCTGAGGAAGCAGAGCCAGCGCGCTCCGACCGCCGTCCCACGGACACCGCAGCGTTACACGGGCTGTAAATGCCGCTGCCCCGGCACCCACCCGCGGGGGATGCTCAGCACAAGGGCCGCGGGCTGAGAACCAGAACCGGGAGGGAGAGCCGAGGGTGGCCCCGACTCCCACCAGTTATTTTTATCCGCGTCCGGCCTTTCCGACCCATCAGATATTCGCTGCGAGGCGGGGCGATAGAAAAGCAGCCTCAGAACACAGCCGGGCTCGCAGGGACACACAGAGCCCGCCACCGGGAGCGAGGAGCCCGCGGCAGGGCTGTGACATCGGGCCGCACGCTGCCTTCCCTGACCGGTAAATTAGCTACAGAGTTAACTACCTGAACCCAAAATATTGCAGAGATCTCAGTAAAGCAAAGAAAGAAAATTTTAAAAGTAACAAAAATACACCCCCAAATACCAGCTTAGGACAGGCGGGCAGCAGCACAGCTCCCGGAGACTGAGGGGCTGCTCGGACTACCCACAGCGACGCTCCAACCACGGAGGGAAGGAACCTTCGTTTTTTTTTCTTGTTGGTTTGGTTCTTTTTTGTTGTTGTTGGTTTGGTTTTTTAGTTTGTTTTTTGTTTATTTGATCGTTTTCCCCCCTTCAATGTCTCTTCTTTTTTCTGTAAGAAGCAGCAACCCCGTCCCTCTGCACTAGGCCTTGCAGCATCTCCCAAAACAGTTTAATAAACGGTAAACCCCGGAAATATTCTGGTTGGCACTTAGTTTTATACATATAAAATATATAATGTACATATTATCAATTTATATGCACATATAAAAATATATATCTAAGCTTCCCCCGGCCTTTTTCAATATATGGGGAAAAACTCAGACTCGAAGTAATGTAAAAGTCAGTAACACGAACAGCTTTTCTCCGGCTCTGTCTGACAGGCTTTGTCTCTATGTCTGCGTCAGACAGCGCTCAGTCTAAACCAACCGGATTAATCAGGACGATCCCCGGGTGATCCTGAGCAGCGTGACAAACCGCAGTGCTAAAATATGCCCGTGCCACTCTCTGCAGACACCTCGGGATTGTTTTACAGTGGTACATCCCCGGTTATCCCTCTGCTCCTGACTGCCGGCCGCGGCGCTGGCTGCGGGAATTAAAATCCGCCATCGCACCCGGGGAAAGTTTTAAATCCCAGGATTCACTGTCCTCTTCACGAACAGTACAAAAAAAAAAATCTGGTGTAGTAATACGCTCTCATGTTAAAATCGTGACACGGGGCAACGCTTTATTTTTAAAGTTAATTTTAAATAATGATATTTTTAAATAAAAAACTAGTGTTCCGGAGTAGCGATAAACCTATGTGTAATCGTGACACGGGTGCAATGCAAGTATTTTCAAACAATCGGAATGGATTTCTTAAAAGGGTTTGTATGATTTCAGCAACCTTGTCTTTGGAATACACTTCGGGGGCCCGGAATGTTACGTGCTCGGTTACTCGGGAGGGAAAGGACAGACTGGGACGCTGTGGATGTTATATTTAGGGGAATTTTTGTTAGATCCAAGGACAGGAGCCCCAAGGCGAGGAGCAGGCGGTCCCTGCACACAGCACCACGCAGACAGTCTCGCCATTTTACACAGCCACCGCTCCTGCGCATTAAACGGGACAGCGCAGGACGGGGTGGGATCACATCCAGGAGTGGCACAAGCGTTAATCCGGGGCCGCGGAGGAGCCAAGAAACCCCCGGAGGGGCATGCGAGCAGACGGAGCTGTGCGCCCACCGCGCCCCTTCAGCACTGCTTCCAGAGAGCCCAAGATTTTTTTAAAAACCCTGGTGATAACGAGAGAGGAGAGCCGCGAACTCTTCCAGTTTGTGTTTCCACGCACGGCCCTCCAAGAGAACACGCTGGTGTCGCTGGCGAAGGGGCGACCGAAATGACGATGTGTGAGGGCCGCCGGGTCCTGCCCCTCACGGCAGAGAGGGCTCTGCGCCTCGCCAGCCGAGGTTCCGCTGCCCGGCACCCGTCCCGCGCCCTCCCAGCCGTGCCAGCCCGCTCGGCCCGCAGGGAAGGGCGGGCTGAGGGCGGCGGGGGCGGTGGCTGAGGACGGCTGCCTGCGGGGGGAGCCCAGAGAAAATGGAGGCAGGGGGGATCGCAGCGCTGAGTGGTTGCATGGCGGCACCGGGGCGGTCCGAGCTTCATGCTGAGGCAGGAGCGAGTGAGCTTCCCCCGCCCTTCTGGGCTTAACCGGGACACGGCAGCGACACGCCGCCCGATCCTCCCCGGGCTCCGGACACGGCGTGGCCCCTCCCGGCTCGGCCCCTCAAGGCGGCTCTGGGGCTGTTCCAGAACGTTCCCCGCGCGGCGGCTCTGCCAGCCCTGCATGGCGGGCGGAGGCCGCCCCCTGCTGCCCTCACGCAGCGGTCACGGCCCTCAGGGGCGCCAGGACAGTTAAACACGTAAAAATTAGTAATTCTGTGGGGAAAACGTCATCTTTTAACGCTGGCTTGGCATCCTGCAGCATATGCGCCTTCCCCCGCCTCCTTCCCCCTGCCCTCCTGCTGAGTGTATAATTTGTGTCAGGATTTTGTCAATTTTTCAATTTAGCAGTGTAAATTGAAAGTGCAGAGTGGCCAAGTAAAATGAATGTTGAGTTAAACTCAGCTGACCAGTGCAATCCAGTTTCTTTTCCCACTTTTTTTCCTTTAAAAGTACATGCCCATTTTATCATCCCTTTTATGGTGGTTTATCGTTCCTTTAAATGGCTCTGAATATCAGATCGCAAATACTGAAAGTGTAAATCCGGTTTGTCTAATCTGGAGTTTAAAATATTCTTGTGATGTCAGAAAGCGATGGCTTATAAAATATTTTCATTTAATTAGGAAGTGCTAAGAGGATTTCTGCAAGGAAAAAAAATAAAGGCAAGGAAGCTCAGTTTGAATTATTTATGTGCTATGAGCTGTCATGATTGCTGCTGCAGCTTTTCAAGTACAAAAATGCAGGATTTGCTCGCTTTTCATTTTTAGAACATAATTCTTTAATTATTCAGGCATGCAAATTACTGTGAACAGGGATTGATTATGCAGGTAATCAAGGTTTTGTTCTACGTTTACTTTTGAGAAGCAGATTGGCTGATACTAGGTACAGTGTTGCTGACAGTGGGCTTGTGCACTGGAATACTCCTGTAAGGTATGGTAGCAGTTTGGTATTTCATGGAAGCAACAGGGGTAGGGACGAATTTGTGCCTTGCATAAGCTGAGGAACACGATACGTGCCATACGTCTTGCTGTCCTGCGAGAGAGAATGACCTCCTCCCTCAGCACCAAGTGCTCATCATCCCCTTTCTTCTCACAGAATCACAGAATATCCTCAGCTAGAAGGGACCCACAAGGATCATCGAGTCCAAGCCCTGGCCTTGCACAGACACCCCGACAGTCCCACCCTGTGCATCCCTGAGAGCGCTGTCCAAACGCTCCCGGAGCTCTGGCAGCCTTGGGGAGGCTGCCATTCTCTGGGGAGCCTGGGCAGTGTCCGACACCCTCTGGGGAAGAACCTTTCCCTGCTATCCAGTGTGACCCTCCCCTGACCCAGCTCCAGCCGTTCCCTCGGGTCCTGTCCCTGGTCACAGAGAGCAAAGATCAGAGCTGTTCCTCTATTGCCTCTTGGGAGGAAACTGCAGACCATGGTGAGGTCTGGCCTCAGTCTCCTCCAGCTAAAGAACAGCTCTTCCCCTCAGCAGTGTGTACAAAAAGACATTCTGCAGAGTGTGCCATGAAGCGGGGAGGTCACAGAATATTTTAGATTGGAAAGAAGAGGAAAAGGGAAGACCATTAATTACACCATTTTGTCAAGCTGACTGGCCTCGGTCAGGGGTGGGATTTGGTGCCCTCAGGGGTCTGTCTCCTCCAAGAAGGTGCTGCATCCACAGCATCATGGCAGTTTAGTGCTCAGGGTCTATCTTGGCATTGGCTATCTTGGTTTGGCTGCCAAAGCACAGAAATCCAACAGTTGCAGACCGTAAGATGGAGAAGCTCAACTTCTGTGCGTAAACACTGCTCTGCATCATTTAATAAATGATGCTGTCAAAAGTACCACAGAAGTGCACCATCAGTCAGGACTGGTTACATTTCTAAATGTTTTTGCAGCTGCAATCACACTTAGATGTTTCAATTACCAATCTCTTATTTAAAAATGATGGGTATACTTGTACACTTTCCAGATACACAAGTGGCATTGTATCTTTGGTATGACTGATTTCAGTGGGATTATGATTTGTTATGAAAGACCTTCCCCCAGCCCTTCGGACTCATATATTCCATTGTGCAGCTGAGCATAAGTCCCTGAAGATAGTGAGACTTAGGGCAGGGAGTGGTGGGAGGGGGCCAGTACCTGTTTCAAGGGTCTCTTAAAAGCTGTTGATCACTCCAGTGCTTCTGGCTTTAAAGCATGTCAAGTTAGAAAGCCGAGATTTGTGGATTGGCCTGCTTTGGATGCTGCTAAATTACAAGTCCCTTTTCATCAGCTGGAAATAAAGCCATACCCTACACAAGGCTTATTTGGTGTTGGAGAAAGGGGGATGTTGTATACCTCTGTCAAAACAGCTGGATCTGTGGAAGTAAGGAGTAATATTATCTTATTCATTGCCCAAGGAGAATTATCTTATTTGTTGTCCAAGGAGAAAAAAATTAGAGGTTTTTTTATATGTCAGAGTTAAGAGTTAAAGGTCTGTGGAATGGAGCAGCCTGAGTCTTTTGGAGGCCTCATGACTCATTTAATCTTCCTCCAGATTCCCCAGAACTCCCATTCCATTGCAGTTGTTTGAGGCACCTTCTGGGCAGCAGGGAGGAGTCCACACCATTAAAAAGGCTGTTTTATTTCAGACTGACAAAAATGCGCTACAGCGTCCACCTCAGGCACACACAGCAGCTATCAAAACCTTTTAGCTTCTCCCTGCCAAAGAAGTTTCCTCAAGCATCTTTCAATTGCCACTCCTTAAAGCAGGAGGGAAAAAACCCTCAAACACTAATCCCCACCGACTACACTGCTGGCAGATAGCCAGAAGGAGAAATAGACCTCTTACTTTCTTTGAAGTTTCACTTTTTTGACTCGCTGATGAGAGTGGTAGTTAAGCAGCAGCAGTGTAGTGGCTGTGACAATGTCAGAAGGAAAAGATGGGGTGGGGGATGCTGATACAGCAGGGGAAATGTCTGCATGCTTGATAACCAGTTACATTCAGTTAGATCAATATCACAATGCAATTGATTACAGGGAAAATGCTACAGAAGATATTAATAGCAAATATAAATTTACTCCTTGCAAATATGAATGACCTGCTCAAAGAATGGAAATAGTAGTGCTCATACTAATCAGTATTGGCCTTAGCATTGGGATAGTGGGAGTTAGCCAGCTTGAAGGAAGACATCCTGTTATGAACAAAACATACAAGTTCAAGCTCCTTCTCTGTTCTGAAGGTAAGTTCTGCAATGTAAGAAAAAAAATGCTGAGAAAAGGAACATGAGTAAAAGAAGTCATGACTATAGAATGTGCAAACTTGCATGTTCTGGTGAGATGTACTTAAGGAAGAAAAAGGTGGGCAGAGAGAAAGATAAATTAAACTCACCAAAAAAAATCTGATTCACCCTCTTATTTTGTCCCATGATGAAATGTGAACATGGAGAAAAAGCCCATGCACACAAAGGACACAAGCATCAGCGCTTAATAATGGGATTATGACACTCGATTTACCTCCCTGTAACAGTAAGGTATCATATAATGTCCATCTTTCAGGGCAGTTTACAGGTGGTTTACAGAGTGCTCACCCTCAGGACACCGTGGGGTTGGATGGTTCACTGTACTGACCCTGATGTAGCCATCATGGTGCAGACCCTCTGTAGGTACCGTAGTGTTGGTGGGGCTGCTGCAGAAACTTCCTGCCTAGGGACAGGAGCGGGTGGGGGATCAGACATCCTGTCATTGCCCTTAGTTCAGTTTCTCAAAGCATTGTTTGTCACTTCCAGCTTTGGGTGGATGGAAGAAGAAACGGCAAGGAGCTGATCCCCAATTGTATAGAGTGAACAGCAACAGATGGAAAACTAGGAGGCAAATTAATTTTCCCTTCCCTTTCTGGATATCTCTCTGTATTTAATTATCCTGGGATTTTATAGCTGTCAACTGATGGATGCGCAGCCTACCAGTGCCTGATGGCTAATCCACTTTGGGGCTATATTAGATTGGTTGAAAATGACTGGATTAGAATAATATTCTGCTGTAACATTAAACAATAATGGGATAATGAGGAAGTTTACAGAAAAAGTATTATTGATGTCAATACTCAGAGGAAACTGAGTGTCAATTTCTAAGAGGTAGATCTGAGTTTCAGTAACATTAGTGCAGCAACAGAGAGAGTTGGGCTTGTTCATATGAGACTGAGAATTACATAAAAGAAAAAAAAACAAGACAGAAAAATGAGAAAATAAATAGGATGTATGGTCTGGCGGTTTGGTAGGAAATCAAAGACAGGATATTAAATTATGTGTGGTCAGTAGCATCTTGTAGACCCAGATGCAGGACATGAAGAGTGGTAAAACAATAAGAATTGGAAGAAGAGAAATAGAAAGTTGTAGGCCTGTCAAAAGAAATACAAGGGAGCTCCTTTAAATGAGTCCCTGAGGTTTTGCATAGCTGAAGATATGTCTTAAGCTATGAGAATTCTTACTGTGTGTGAAGTTGTTATTTAGTGATTCATGCTGAAACACCCAGCACCAAAACCCAGAATGATCCATAAAAGTTACTGTATTTTGACACTGTGTGTCCAGTTCCTTGATCTTACTTGTGAATAAAGGTTTACTCTTAAAGCACTGATTTGGAATTGAGTAAAATGAGAGATTCTCTGTATATGTTAAGGTCTAAGGAAGCTTGTTTTTATATGTATGTTTTTTTAATTTTTTGTGCTTAGTGCAACAAAACCACAGTGGGTCTTTTGGCAGAAGTGTGAAAATTGTTTCTGCATCAATGCTATGCTTTATCATCCTGAACTCTTTCCTTCAATATATGTCTACATGCCAGTATCACCATTATCTTGTTTGAATTGAGCATGATGCATTTTCTCTAAGTAATTGGGAGAGAAAAGTACTTTTTTTATCCAAACTGTTTGCAAACTGAGAAATAGAAGAGAATAGAATAGAATAGAATAGAATAGAATAGAATAGAATAGAATAGAATACAAATTTTCAATTGGAAAGGAGCCACAACAATCATCTGGTCTAACTACCTGACCACTTCAGGGCTGGCCAAAAGCTAAAACATGTTATCATTATCCAAATGTCTTAAGGTCTGACTTTGATCATTGATCATCTCTCTAGGAAGGGTTTTCCAGTGTCTTTGGAAACTTCAATGCTTTTAGGAATGATAGGTGAAAAATTTTTCTAATATCTTAAGGGAGTGGAAGTAGCCACAGAAATCAGAGTCCTTGTACTTCCAAAAAGCTCTCTGAACAAACCAAGAGTGATTCAGGGAGTATCAGGAGATCTCATAAAATACATGTGGTGTCTTCAATAAGGTAAGCCTGGTCTCCTGACTGGTTTCTCTCCATGGGAGGAAGTGGTAATTTTCCCTTGTTTCATACATATTAGTAATTAAACAGATAGTTTATGGAAGACCTCTTAGGTGAGAATATCAACAGCTTAATTGCCTTTAATGAGCAACAACTGATGCAGTCACTGGCATTCACAGATGCTTTCTGTAGAAGTGCCTTCATTACAAATTGTGCTAAAGTGACCAATAGCCTGCCCTTTATGTAGAAAAGTGTTAACAATTTTTCCAGTAATAAAATCAAAACATTGATGTTGCTTTTTGCAAGCCATGAATGCAAAGGCCTAGGTCACTGGTTTGGCGTTTGGCAAAGCTAGCTCACACATCCAAAGACTGTGGAATATTTATATCCTTTGGCTTTATTATCACTTCTTTGGTATCAGCCAGACCTACTGCCACCTGTTTAGCTTTCCCCCGCTATTGATACCCCTGCTGTCTTTTCTAGCTCTGGTTCTGGGTAGACAGCAAAGCCTGTACAGAGGGAACTGGCAGGAAAGCCCCACCTTGCTGAGGCAGGAGGCACCGTGGTGGAGGTGACTCGCAGTCATTTAGTAAGGCAGTGATTCAGTGCAGACTAGCACTCAGGCATGTCAAATTCAGCATCCTCAGGCTTCCTGAAGTCATGACAAGCCACAGGAACAATGATGAGCTGAGGTAATCTGTGACAAAGGGTCAAAAGGCAGAGGGCACCCACTTGCCTGTTGTTTGATTTCTATGGTTGTATTATTTTACTGCATTATCGGCAGTATGACTTGACAGACTAACAATGTAATACACTTAAAATGGCTGAGCTGAAGCTGAAATGCACTGGTCTGTCAGCATCTAAAAGGAAGACCAGAAAAGCCAGTTGAAGGAGAGGTAGCGTTCTAATTTCAAAAAGGGAGCTCTAGCCGTGGAAATTGTAAAGGAAGCAGCATCTTGTGGATTCTACAAATACTACATTTTCTGTCAGATTACACTCTTGAACCCAGATTTCATTTTTATTTTCAAAATATAGTTGTTGATTTACAACAAATTCTTAGAAATACCAAAGAAATGCCATATTTCCTGTATATTTTTAATACAATGATTCATTTTATCAAAGTGCTTGAATTTTTTTGGTTCCGGAATCTTTCTTTCCTTTACTCCTTTTTCAGTTAACTCTGATTTCCTTCAGTCCTCTTTCCTCTATTTGCTGATTCTCTTCTGCACACCATTTTTCTCTTATATCACTGTTCTTCAATTCTACCTTCCATTTTCTGTTCTCTGGCAGACTCTGTTTTTTGGTCAATATGTAAGCAGAAATAATAGCCACCCTTAAAGCCCTCTAAATATTTATTGTCCTCAATTGGATTCTTCCAAAACATATAATTATGCTACATATAGAAAATAGATTGCTCTGTGTTATGAGAGGAATAAAAGTAAGATTTTTTTAACAGGGCAAGCTTTGCAAGACCTGACACAGTGCAGTTCTAAAAAAGACAAGTTTTGATTTTCACATTACAAAGGAAAAGTACCCATACAGCAATGTGGTAATTGGAAGGAAACTTCTAGGAAATTGCTTTTCTTTCTTCTTAATTGCCAAAAGTAAGGGAATGCCTACAGCTGTCAGCCAAAAGAGGGGGTTTTCTCCCTATGTTTATGCCTCATGATTGTGGAAGATGCTGCCCATGGGCCATTGCCTTTAGAATCAATCCAAGTTAAGACTTTTTAAAAGAAGAAGAAATGTAGTGAAAAGATATGATAAAAAGACAGTTAGCCAAGAGACTGTGTTTAATCAAGGCAATAAATATGTTCTCACTTTATGGCTCATGGAGACTCAGTAGACAATTCATAACAATCATCTGGAGTTTGAAAGGTCCCGAATAGCAAAGGGCAAAAGACTGTATTAGCTGTGGCATGCACGCAAGCAAGTCCAGAATGATTCCATGAGTAAAGCTTTTGGTCACTTTAGAGGGAATAATTAACTCAGTATAAAATAATTTGTTCAATATAAAATTCCCCCACATCCAGAGACCCCACGGACAATGTGAAGTAGTGAGGAGCATTCCCAAGAGCGATACTGGGTTGGAGCTATGCTCTGGATTTGGAAGATGTTGGGGATTAATAATTTACATTCAGTAATCAGAAATTTTGTGTTCAGGTCTGTGAAGGTCACAAAGCTAGGCTCCAATTTGCTAACCCTCATACGAACTTGTAGCAAAAAGTCATTGTCTGCACCCAAAGAATGAAAGAATTTAACTAATACCCTGGGGTGAAACATGTTCATCCTACAGGAACTGTTTGTACTTCCTCAAAGATTCTTGAATTCTTCCCTTTTCTGAAAGCACAGGTAGGGGTGTGCAGGTACAAGCACAGTGGCACCTATTCTCAGATCCCCCCTTCTTTTAAGATAGCAGAAAGATAAATTGATTCTAGAAACCACAGAGAACTGAAGACTTGCTATGGCAAGGCCATGGCTGAAGACACTAAATAACCGGACTTGGCTCTGTGCTTGTCTTGTTTTGCTCTCAGGAGTGGTGGGCATGGCAGGAGCCAGCACCTGCCAGCCCAGTGTCTTACAGGATTGGTTTGGGGTGCTTCCTTAGGTGACTGTCCACATCCTGGCAGCTTTCAGGGAGATACTCAGTGGGGGAAGAGGCAGGCACTGGGGTGGCCACACAATGATTTCAGATAAACATGGGATTGTAGAATAGTTTGGATTAGAAGGACCTTTAAAGGTGACCTTGCCCAACCTCAGAGCAGGAGTGCAGGTTTCATGCCAGAAATGCTTAATGGGGAATCTCCTACTGTTTGGTGCCTTGCTCAGGGAGCCTGTGTGTGGAATCCCACCTGTGCTTGGTTTGGAAAGAATTTTTTAATGATTTTTATAATGCATGTGAGGCATGTTAGGGCTGCATCCAAACAATCTGCAGAGAACCTTCAGCTCCAAAGGAGGTGATGAAAGAGTAGAAGTTGTCAACACCACATGAGATTTAAACCCTGGTCTCTACAAATATCTTGTACTGAGATTAAGGAGACACTGGAGTCGAGCAAAGAGTTAAATCTGTAAAGTGAAGTATGCTCTTCTAAACATTTCATAAATTGCTTGTAACTGCACAAAATACCGCAGGGTGCATGTGAGCACCCCCACATGAAGCTGAATTGCAGCCAGATAAAATATCCTGCAGCTTTTGCTGATAATCCTGATGAAAGAGAGGCTTATTGTAATAGAAAGAAAATGTAGGAAAGATTTGTAGATAAGTGACCATTCTAAGTCAGTGACCTGGGGGAGGACATGATGCAAACAACATTATTTGATGAGTCATTGAAAGCTGTAAAGGGAAGAGTGGCAAACCTTTTTAGATACTTTCCAAAGTCTGGAATATTTATATTCCAGAAAATTTATATATATATATAAAATTAATATTTATGATTCTGCTTTGTCATAGAACTGCAGCATGACAACACAGCTAGGTGAGCCAAACCCTGATACAGAGAGGCAATGATTAAAATATCCATGTAAAAGAGACAAATATTCTAGAAAACAGATGAAGGATGAATGAAGAGTAAACTTCGTTGGGCACATCCTTATAAAACTACTCACTAGAGGTCATCTTCACCTGAAAACCTTTTTAATGGGGCATTTATTTTTGATTTAAGACACTAGAAATATTTCTGACTCCTAAGAAGTAGCCTATGAATGGACATTTATTTCCATTGACTTTACCATAGGTGTAAATAAATTGCAGAGTCTACTCAGTAAGAGCAGTAGATGTTTTTAAATAATGGCTGGTGGAAAAGACAGCAAGCTAAACAAACCAATGTTCTCATGTTTAGGTTGGCAGCATTAATATCATCAATCCTGTGCTTTCAAAAATAATGTCTGGACTCTCCCTTCCCCCACTTCCATTATTAGATTTACTTTAAAAATCAGGATAATTTTAAATATTGCAATTCTAGATATGCTTGTTTTACTTAGAAGGCCATAGTTTCTGTGAGTAGGGAAAAAAAAATCACATTTAGGAGTTTTTCTTGGCATCTCACATGTATGGAATAAAATACTCCAGAGGTTTTCATTTGTGATTTTTAAACATCAAGCATTGGAAGGCATGTGATTAGCTTTTGAAATCTAGAAATAATGTACTGTCAAATGTATATAAATACAGACCATCAGAGTAATTTTTAAAAACAACCATGCACAAAATTGAGAGATGATATTTTTATTCCAAACAGGAGGGTTTATATGCACACAGATTTATCTCAAAATAGTAAGCAGTATACAATAAAACAAATTAATAATTTCAATATGAATAAAGCCCATGCAGTCCTGTATTTTTATGAAGAGATGGTTATCAAGTCTGTTAATGAGTTATTCTTAGGAGAAAAATGAATGTTTAAAGGCTCAATTACAAGATAACGAATATGACCTAAACATAGGTCTGCAATTACGGAGTTTCTTACTGGTTGCTGAAATAAATTGAATATTTTCTTGATATGAGAGGGAAAAAAATATACTCTTACATCTGCACTATTTGCCTTTCAGGATGTTTCCCTGACAGGAGACTGCACCAGGTAGCAAGACACAAATAGGCACTTTGACTCTAGACCTGAGATTTCTGGGAAGTGTAGTTTAGAAATCAGAAAGAAAAACAAAACAAAACAAAAAAAACCTAACCAAACAAACAAAAACCCCCCAAAAAACCCAAACAAAAAAACACAAACAAAAAAAAAAAACCCCACCAACAACAAAAAAAACCAAACCAAACCAAAAAATCAGGGTTTTTTTATCTTTTATAGATGGTTATTTGCAATTATTGAAATGACAAGGTTTTGGGGTTTGCAGTTAGTGAAGCTACAAGGTTTTGTATTTGCAATTAGTGAAAATACAAGATTTTTGTGTGGTTACACTCAGTGATGCTGTTCTGGTCTGGGGGCAATCACATTTCTTCTGATGACAGAAATGCATTTAAGCATTTATCTGAGAGATTGTAAGCAATACCTTTGAAAGCAGCAAGATGAATTGCTAAAGCAGATTCACATGATTAAGCTGTGTCACCAGTGATGTATTGACAAATGAAACAAGAGGTAAGCTCATCCATGTTGTGGTCAAGCCAGTGGGAAGTGAGTGATTTCCACACTGCTCAAATTAGAAAGAAGTACATTTTCCCTCAGTGTGTGGCAATGAAGCCAGAACATGGATGGATGGAGATGAGGCAGTGTAAGTTGAATCCTCATGATGCCTTAGAGCACCAAATGTTGATGTCTGGCTCAATTGGAAGAGAGAACCATTGTCACATTTTGTCAATTAATAATGCTCTTCCCACTTATATTTCTCTTGCTTACTCTTACTAAGGCTCCCTGTCTTACAATGAAAAGTACATCTCAGGAGGGTTACCTGAGGAAGGACTCCAAAGGACCCTGCAAATCCAGACACACAACCTCTCTACATACAATAGGGATAAAACCAATATCTGGTAAGAAGACAGCTGCAGTGGTGAAAAACCTACAGCAGGACCTGGTAGACTTTTCTCTTTGTCAATTAAAGGGTAGGAAGGTTTCTTCCAATATGCAATCTTCCCTTGATAGAAGCATTGCTAGAAGAATGCCATGCTCCCTATCTGCAAGCTCATCTCCAAATTTGGCACTGTGGCCACTTTGGCCTCACACTGGGATGCTGCCCTGGTGACAAACACTCTGTGGGTCTCACTGTGTCTGAGCCAAGGGGAATATGTTGCTTGCCTCAGTGAGATTTCAAGGTTTCTCCCTGTGATGCAAACTGTAGTTCTTAGTTGTGTTTGAAATCTACAGTGATGCAATTTCACTGGGACAGAACATCAGGCCAAACACATAGAAGAGATAGAGCTTTAGTCTTCTCAGGCTGAGTATAAATGCTTATTGGTTTGCAACTCAGAAGCTAAAAGGCATTTTGCACTAGATGGAGTAAGGTTACAATAGAGAAGATCAGTTAGGAAGAAAAAACTGCTTAACAATGAAGCTTCCCTTGTAATATTTGCAAAAATTGCAGCACTCAATAGGCAGGCAAAACAAAATTAGTATATTACATAAAACTATTCAGTCCCTTAGCTTTTGAAAGATGATTTTAAAGGTTAAGTGTAATCTAACCCCACCATGGTATCTTTTGTAGTCATCTTTCAAAACCATAGATAAATAAAAATGTGTTTGCCTATCTAGACATGTCTGAGAATGTAATAAGAAAATAGGAATGAGCATGTAAATTGCAACAAAAATCACTTTTGAGTCCTGATTTTTCCTTTTGTTGTATCATATGTAGTTGTAGGGCTTAGAGACTTGCTGATTATAGATTAAGTTGCTAGTCTAAAATTATTTTATCTTGATTCCAGTATTCCAATCTTGCTAAACTCAGTATTTAGTTTGCATTCATTTGGTATAAGGCTTCTCTAGTAGGGCTACCTTAGGCAAGTCATGGACTTGGGTTCAATGGTGATGTCTCACTGTATTATCTGAAGCATGGAATAAAAGTTGTTTGCAGAACTTCAGAATCCACAGTCTCAAACCTTAAGTCTCTGAATTGCTGCACTGATTAAAAATGTGCAAAGGCCCCTTTTATTAGACATTTGCTTCATGAGGACTGGGGAGAACATTTGTTTCTGCAAGATAGGATGAAAGGACTTGCTTCATGAAATACAGCCTAGAGATAACTGCTCTGGGTGTTCCTCTAAACTCCTGGATGCAAACTCCATCTCCTCTGGTCAAGCTAGATGCTTTCTGAAACACTTTCAGAAGAAGTCAGGAAGCATCTCACCCTGCTTTATGAAGGTGAAAGGAATTTTGACAGCACAGTGATTGAAAGCAGAGTCACAGAATCATAGGCCTCATGTCTGAAAGGAACCTGGATGTTTGTAGCCTGTGATAGGATCCTGTACTACTAAATTTCTGTAGATGATTATTTAACCTGATCTTAAATCTTGGCAATTTTTGCCATTAAACTAATATTGTCTAAATGCTGCTCAAGTCCATTTATCACAAGTACAACAGCTCCTTACCTTGCTATCTTTGCAAGGTGTTTTTGCACATTTGAAGACTATTACACTGCTCAGTTTGTGTTTCTGTAAAATAAAGCAACACAGCCTTTTCTCATAGATCATGTATTTCAATGTTGTAGTGGATCATCTTCCTGTTGTTCACCTCTGGGTCACTCTAGCTCGTTTGTGTATTTACTGAAGTTCACTGCCCAGAAGACAATTTCGTACATGGATCTGGACTTCCCACTGCTGCAGAGTTAACAGCTCATTCCCATACAGCATGCCTGTTTATTCATAGTATTTCTCTTTGCAACCATATGTTATTGCTGACTCACATTCCTTATTAACTGCCCAACCTCCTTCTGCAGAGAATTTTTCAAAGTAATACAGTCAATGAAGTAAGAAATCAGTTAATGAAGAACAGAAGAAAGAATCTAAAATTATATTAGCTCCAGTGCAACAAAGCCAGGAAAGCTTCAGTTATCAAGGGAGGAGTTTGTGAGAAAGTCTGTAAATTCCATTTCATGCTGCTTTAAAGACGTGTACTGTACCTCTGCTTGAACACTGACTCTCAGCTTGGATGAGACAAGTAAACAGAAATTTTCAAACCAGCATTTACCTGTAAATATGAAACACCTGAAACAACTGAGCACAGACAACTGTGTTACTTATTAATCAAATTAGCTATCTGCTAAACTGATGGAGGCTTAACAGGCTTGGGAATTACAAGAAGACATAGCTTGAGAAAGTGAAACATATTCCAGGTAATGAGATGTAAAGGAGAGGAAGCAAAAAAGAGGGAGAGAAACAGGGAAGGAACTGAGACAAAAGCCAGTGGTGATCAAAGAGGTGACCAGATGCTGTTTTGCATAATACCAAGTGAGAGAAGAACTAAGAGAGCAGTGGACAGGTCAGTTACTATGTAAGACCAGATTCAAATCTTGACTGTGGTGCAGGTTTTATTGCCATTAAATCATGCTATTGCCATTTTAAATTGTTGCCATGCCAGATGTACTTGCCAAAAGCATAATCTCTTATCAGCTTGGTACCCTTCTGCTGAATCAAAGCTCAAAGACCAGATGACTGAGAACACATCTCAGCATCAGAAGCTCACTGAAGGACATCCCAAGCCTGAAAAAAACTCTGGCATCAGAGAGTGGGTTTGGTAGTCTCTTAGAAAGAAGGGACATCTTAGACATGGGAAGCAGGTGGGTAAATGCAGTAGTGTGATTTAAGAAAAGACTTCATGTGTGAAAGCACAGTAACACATGTACAAAATATTAAAGACATATTAAGCATATGTGCATATGCTTAACATGTACATTTGTTAAGAACATGCATAAATTGTGTGTAAGGTCCTGATTAGATGCAAGATACCTATATTTGTGTGCTTATTTTTCATCTTTCTTCTTTTTTTTCTTTTCCTCTCTTTTTTAGCCCCATATGCTCTGGGTGTTTGCCCTCAGGAGAGTTTTTGTGCAATTGTTTTGTTAGTGATAGACGGGCCCTTCATCTACAATGGCGTGGAGCAACAGTGCCAGAGAGTGGCTGGCTGGGATAAATGCAGCTGGATTTGCCTTGTAGTTAAGCCTTTGGGACTTATAACAAGCACACACAGAATCATAGAATATGCTGAGCTGGAAAGGAGCCACAAGGATCATCGAAGTCCAGCTTCTGGTCCAGTGGTTGATCTGAGCAGTACAGAAAGAGAAAGGCATGTAAAGGGGCCTATCACAGAGTAATTATCTCTGTTGTCTGCATTCCCTAGAAATTTAATGCGATTTACTCTGATTTTGAACACTATTCTTGGAAAAATGTAAGGGAAGATGATGTGAGCTCTGACCAACTGTTCCTTTCCCCTTTGATCCTGCTTGCTCATAACTTCCATTTACAGAGCTGTACAGGCTGCAAGCTGTTCCCATACTGTGGAGATTGCTCCTCCTGCTTGGGCAGAGTTCCCTGTTCGTGAAACCCTATAAGCCCCAGGTTAGACAAACAGCACTGTGTCCCTTGTGGCACATCCTGGAACAAATGGGACCCATGCCTGGGCCAGTGACTGATTCCCATCCTCTTCATTTTTTAAAGAGATGCACACCTAAGTTGCCCTTGAGTACCTGCACCCGATAGTTACCTCCTGTTGACTAAGCTTTCACAGCCTGACAGGTGACTTCTGAAAGTCACTTGGATTCTCCTCCCTAGGTGAAGGAAAAGGCTCTCCAGTTGGAGTGGGGATAAATGCATTTGTGATGGTTTGGGAAAGCTGAAGCTCAATAGGGCTTTGAAATATTTTGCCACAGGAGCCACTTTATCAAAAGGCTGTGGGGAGGTGTGGGAGAGGTGTAGGGACCAGCAGCATTGTGTGTAGGTGACCTTTCCTTCGGCAGGTTTTGGAGGTGGGAATGTTGAGCTTTGTCAGCAGAAATTCAGTGCTAGAAAAACTGAATTACTGAATTTTTATTGACTATATCCCCTGCTATGCCAATTGTTTTGGATGACTAATAAATAAGAACTGTGTACTAGAAGACCATTCAGCAAATGATTTCAACCCACATCTACCAATGCTTTTCTGTTTAGGAATATTACCTTGCATCTAGAAAGTCTTTTAGCATTATTAAGTTGGTATTTGTTTAAAGTAATTCAACGGGTTGTATATATTTTGCACATAAAGTAATCAGGTGAATCGCTGAATACTAATGTGAGAATTAAGCATTTTAATATTCTACCGAGTTCTTTTTTTTTTCTTAAATCACAGAATTATTAAGCTTCATTAAATCTTCTTATCCTCAGCCTAAGTTTTCAGGAATAGTCAAACTGATGTTTGAAGGTAAGGAAATAAATAATTTTCCTCCAGTCCAGGATCTTCAAATCAATTAGCTGAAGATAAAAGTGGAGCAAGGGTCAAAAATACAGAACATTTTTGCCCTCTAAACGATGCTACAACCTAGTCTAGTTTCCATTGTGGAAACTTCTTGGGTTTGCATGAAGAATACTCACTAGTTTGCAGGAGCAAGTGGGATGTGCTAGCCTGACAGTCACTGAGGAGACGGAGACAATGTGAGTTGTATTCCCATATCCGTGGGGTTTGTGACAAAACAGGCATGAGGGGTCTGCAGAGGAGAGACTTGTGACAACAAATAGTTGTGATGCGGAGCCCCTCGCTCCTCCTAATCTTCCTGGCCAGTGAATGCCCCGTTCCTGCTCATGGCCTCACACGCGGGGGAGGCAGCCTGCCCCTCCACGCCGGTTTCGCACCCACGCCCGGGTTTGTGCTCGGGTAAGGAGGCAAAGGGAGGTAGCGCACGGGCAGCTCCCAGGCGCGGCGCTCCTGCAGCCAGCGGTCGCGGGGGGACCCGTCTGTACGTCCCGGCAGCGCCGGGGCTCCCGAGCGCATCCCAGCCCCACGGGACGGGGCCGCCCCGCACCCTCCGCTCCCCGAGCCCCGGGCCCGCCGCACCGCCGCAGGGTGGCGCTGTGACACCGCGGGACTGGCCGCGGCCGCCCGGTGCCGGAGCCGCGCCGCCTCCGCAGGGCCGGGGCAGCGCTCCGGACAGATCTCCNCGGGGCCCGTCTCCGGACAGACCGCCGGGGCACATCCCCAGGGCAGCGCTCCGGACAGACCGCCGGGGCACATCCCCAGGGCAGCGCTCCGGACAGGTCGCCGGGCCACATCCCCGCGGCACCCGCCCGCTGCCGCGGTTCGAGTCCGCCGCCGCCCTCGGCATCGTCCGGCCCTGCCGCCCGCCTCGTCCCGCCCCACAGGGAAGGTCTTTATGTACCCTGCTCTTCCCGCCACCGCATCCCTGCGACTCTCGTGAGGGACACATCCCTCGTTTCCAAAAAGTTTCAAAAACCGGAAAAAAGATACACAGGTGGCGAGTGGTGGTGGGGCTGTATCGTGAATGACTTTTTGGTGTTGGTCGAAGAGTTTGGGAGGCAGCTGTGGGTAAAGTTACGAGGCTGTGGAGACGTAGTTCTGCAAAAGTGAAACGTAGAAACAAAGTGTCACGGAATATTCTGGGTCGGAAGGGCCCCACAAGGATCCTCAAATCCAACGCACGGACCTGCACAGGACAGTCCCAAGAATCGCACCATGTGCCTGGGATTCCTGTGATTCTGTGAAACACGGCCTCATCTTACAAAAAATTGCTTAAAAAATAATGGGGATGAAGAACAAAATAATCCTTATGTTGAGTCAGGGGAAAAAAAAAAAAAAGAAGAATAAATGACATTTAAATATTTAAATACAAGGAAATGAGCGTGAAGGGAAGACTCGGCATTTTTTAAGGACAAATTGTCTGTAGTTGGGTATTGATGACAGTGTAGCCGAGTGGACTGGAGGAGAGCTGGCTGCCTCCGAGAGCCGGAGTGCTGATTATTAAAGAATGAAACTGAGGAATGCGGGGGAAAAGAGCCAAACCGATCCGCAGCAGAGGAATCGGAGCTGGCGGTGGAGTGGGAAGTCTCGGCCGCCTTCGTCGCTACTGGGGGACTTGCTCTGAGCCCCCCTTCCCCAGCACGGCCTTTCTCTGTCCCACTTCGCTTTCCCTTCCCCTCACAGCGACTGGCTTGGGGTCTCTGCATGATGCCTGGGGAGGACCCTGTTCTTGTGGGCTGAACAGGGGAACAAGGGTGATGACACGGTGCGGGCAGCCTTTACTGTGAGAGTCTGAACATGACCTGCGATTTCACACTGCACCTCTTCAACCACGGCAGCCTGGCTGGCCTTTAAAAAATCCTTTGTTTTCTCCGTCAGGATAGATACTTTACGATGAAGTTCTATGTTCAGCCTCTTTTGCTTGCTTGTCACTGCCTGCTTTCCTTTCAGGCTTTCCTGGTGTGTGTTTAGCCGAGTCTCTTTGAGAGATGCCTAGAGCCATCTGTGCTGACTGTTGCTACACGTATATGAATGTATGTGTAGGAGAGGGCAGAGGTGCACGAGTTTTTCCGTATCTGTGTAACTCCCTGCAGCTCACAGACTTGTATCGGAGTGCTATTTAAGCGTGCATATGCATGCAGATCTGTGCCTCCGGACAGGCGCACATTGTGTAGTAGACTGGAACAGATAATTCCACAGAACGCAGGAATAAACGGAGCAGCTCAGAAATCAGTGAGGAAGAAAAATAGAAAAAAAGCAGAGAGAAAGAAATGAAAGGGAAAAAAACCCCAAAAACCAGAAAGAAAATGAAGCCTTGCTTCATTGTTAGTGTCTGAACACAAAGTGAGGTTTTGTCCCACCGATTAATCTCTGTAGGAGCAGCAAACTGACTATCCTAAGCTAGTGTTACAAGCTAAGTGTATCTGTTGCTCAAAGGAGGAAGCATATTCTCTTACTGTGGAAAATGATATCAAAATTGGTGGCAGGCATTGGTGTCCAGCAGGGTCAAACGGCTGAAGAAGTAGTCTGGATACATGTTGCTTTTTAGGTTACAGCTGCCAGCAAGTGGGGATTAATGCCTGCCTCTGTTTGTTTAGAAAGAAAAAAGAAAAAAAAAAAAAAAAAGAAAGAAAAAAAAAAGAAAGAAAAAAAAAGAAGAAGAAAAAAATTAGAAAACTTTAACAGTTTCTTTTGTGAAGTCTGTACATTGCAAATCCAGCCGCGTTACCATACTAAAGGAAATGAAAAAATGCTTCGGTTTGAGAGGACGAGTCCTTTATTTCCCTTATTGGATACGTTTCATGTGTTTTCCCCGACACTCCGGCTTAAGGACATGCCTTTTGAAACACAAACACACGCACAGCTCGCACACGCACACACAGATAAGATATGTATTAGATCCTGACACATGCGGGGTGGAGGGAAGAGCGAGAGAGAGAGAGAGAGAGAGAGAAAGAGAAAGAGAGATCCTCCTACCTGGAGCCATAGATTGCAAGATACGTAGTGTTACCTGAGGAAGTCAGAACAAGTAAAAACAGATTGAACTTCAGGGCTCTATGAGGCAGTTGATCAAGATCAGTGCTTGCTCATTCTCTCCCTCAGACTGTCTGTCTTGGGATTTTGTTTTAGTGTTTTGAGCAGCCCTTTCCGTTTTTCCTTCCTCTTTAGCTTTAATATCGGAGCCGGTTTCGGTCACCATGGCTCTGGGAAGAGCTGCCTATCTGCGCGGAGTTGACTTTTTGCAGCTCGGCCGGCTTTGCTCCCGGGTAGCTTCAGCAATGCTCTTGACTGGGATTTAATCGACAAGATCAGTTCGGCTTTTTGTGCAATTTTTATGGCTCAGTCCATTTTCTAGATCATGCACAGAAACTTTCGGAAGTGGATTTTCTACGTGTTTCTATGCTTTGGAGTCATCTATGTCAAATTAGGGTAAGTCCTTCTGCACGACAAATCTCCTTGGCTTTTGGGTCACGTTAGTGCGGAGTTGGGAACAAAATACTGCAGAGGAGGAAAAAAAAAAAAAAAAGGAAAAGAAAAGATGTGATTATTTCTCTCTCCGCCTCCGGGTGTCCAAGCGCCGGCAGCCCCCCGAAGCACGGCCGTCTCCCCCGGTCCCGGGCCATGCCCGGCGGCGGGGCTCTCCGCCCGCCCCGAGCCTGCAGGGAGCCGGTCGCGGGTGATGACGGATCCTTTTATTTTGTACTGCTTAAGCGAACTTAAATATTATCTCTGGCTTACAGTACCCTCAGAGGAAAAAAAAAAAAAAAGAAAAAGAAAAGGCAGCCTGACAGAGTTAACTCAGGCGCTGCTGCTGGGACAATAGAGCAGAGCTGAGGTATTAGGCTAAAGGGGCGGGAGGAGGGGAATCCCTGCTCTGAACCTGCGCTCAGGGATTTGGTTTATACAGGCCTAGACACAATTTGCGTTTCTATCCATCACACGGACGTGTTGAAATTAACTTGACAACTGGTCCGGCTACCTCTGCGCTGGTGCTCCCGGGAAGCCAAGCGGGCTCAGGCGAAGGGACCGGCCCGGGGCCCCGGAGGGTGCGGCGGGGGCTCCCGGGGAGCCCGCTGTTTGCTCCTCGGTGTTTGATCACCGCAATCGAGTGCACGCGGTTATTTTGGTTGCCAAGTTTCGCCCTCTTTCCCTCTGTCTCTCCCCCCAGTGCCTGTATGCCCTTATTAATATTGCTCGTCGCAGTAGGCTGACTTGAGTTGAATTTCCACATTCCTGAGCCCCAGCCGAGTCCTTACCTGTCGAGCTACAAACTCTTTAAAGATCCTGTCTTTGCGGGATTTTTTATGCTTCTTTTTTTTTTTTTTTATGATCAAGAATACATAAAGTGAGTTGCAATCCGAAAACGTTCACTTCCCACCTTGAAATCAATACATGGAAGAGGAAGGGGAAGCCAAAGGGCAGCTCCCAAAGGCAGGAGAACGGGCGGGAGTTCCCCAGAGCGACGGGCAGGCTGGAGCCCGGCCGGGGCAGCAGAGCGGGAGGGCGACGGGGAGCGAGGAGCCGCCCGGCCCTGCCCGCCGGGACCCGCCGCCGCGGGCGCTGCTCCGCGCACGATGCGCGGCGGAACAGCCACGTCCCCGCTGTCAGCAGCCCAGGCAGCGGTGGGAGGAGGGGGCGAGGAGAGGGAGGGAATCTGCAAGAGGGAGCGCGTCAGAGCCGAGGATTAAGGTTAAACAGCGGGGGGAAGGAATTAAACCGGACTCCTCGGGGGTGAGAAAGGGAGCGGCAGGCTCTGTATCTCTGTATAGCCCACCAGGAGCTCCCGCAGCTGCGGGCAGCAAGGGCAGAGCTGTCCCATTTTCAGGGTGCCGGCGAGACCCTGAAAAGAAGCCGGCTGCTTCCCGGAGGGTTCTCAGCGGGTTGCTCGGCGGACACCAGCCGGATCGCATCCCTTTGTGTTTGCTTATTTAGGTATTTTTGGCACGGCTCTCGGCCCGCCCCTGCGGCCGCAGGTGCCGCCGCGGTGGCCGGCGGAGCAGGGCGCTGCCCCGCAGGCGACCCGCGGAGGATGCGCGGGTGCGGAAGGGGCACGGCCTACGCGCTGCCCCCTGCCCTGTGCCGGTGGGGAGCCTCGTCCGCCCCTGCCCCGGCTGAGCCACATGCCCGGGGGTAGCTCCAAATGCTGCCTGCTGGAGACAGGTCCTTTCAGTGCTCTGACCTTTGCGGGGTCGAGAACCTGCGCCGCCCTTTGTCGCAGCGATGGGCTCTGTCCCCCTCTAGGCTCGGATTGACGGGAGTTTAGAGGTGTGGTGAGTTTGTTGAGGCTGTGTATCCATAAATGAAGTGATGACAGGGTAGCCAATCTGCTTCAAAGTGTGAGGACTTTGTACAGCACACCCCTCACAGAGGGGCAGGTGAGCTTAAGGAAAACGCTTTGCAAAATGAGGGCAATGGTACAGCTATTGCATTCCCTGCGGCCGAAGGGAACAGAGGATTGGGCACATGTTGCAGTCTGGAAGGCAGATCTCTCTTCGAAATTGGTTTTGGCTGTTTTAGAAGGGGACTCAGAACAAAAATCACAAGAATGCTGTCGGACTGAGCCTGGAAGTGAAACTGAGTGGACAACAGGAACAGTAAAAGCCTTTGCGGAAACCCTATCAGATCCATCACCATGCCTGTAAGGCGATGAGGATACTTCACTTTCTCTGAACAACAGGAGGGAAATTTGCTCTGAGATCCAGGGCTACTTCTAGGCTAGGCATGTGGGATGCAATTATTTCCTCTTTCATCAGCCACTGGAACTACCATTTTGTTGAAACCATATCCTTTGGGTGTAATGATGCCTTTTCTGGTGAGCTCTTTGCTTTGAAAAGGAGGAGGTGAAGGTAGATAAAATGTCTTCCAGGGCATTCGGTTGATTTTCAGCGGGAAGGAGAGAGCCGTCGTGTCAACCACGGCAAGGAGGGGAGTCTTGGCAGGTTGTTTTTTGGTGGTTTTGGTTTTTGGGGTTTTTTTTGTTTTTTTTTTTTTTTTTCTGCTGAGCACGTCTTCGTGTCTTAATAAAACGCGCTAAAAGCTCCACTTTCGGTGGCGAACATGACGCGAGGGGAGAGAAAGTAACGCAATACATAAGCTGTTGGACGGGTCGGGGTGTTGCTTGGGGTGACTTGGCATGATCCCATAAAGAAGCCACTATCTCCTCCAGTGAGGAGAAGAGAGCAGGTCCCACTCGAGTAGTCCTTCCTGTAGGGGATCTTCCGTCGTTCCCGTTTCTATTTCCGGTCCTCCAGATTGCTGGAGAAACAGGGGTGAGGTGAAGCATCCCTTAATATTTCTGTCGATGACGTTTCCAGGTACCGAAGCATTAAGTATCTGCAGCCTTGCTGACTTCATGTAACCCCCCGCGATAGCAGGTCACATCAAATATTGACCCCAGGCAGGATTGAAACAGAAATATTTCCTGCCAAGATCACAGAGCATTCGGATACCGTTTAATTCTGATACCGTTTTAGTTATTAAATACGTCAGAAGTTAAAAATTACAGCAGTACTACAGATGCAAATGACAGCGGGAGCTCTGGGTATGAGTGATGTATCTTTTGGAAAGATAAAGTCGTGAGCAATACCCAGATCAGAGATCTGGGGGCAAACCCCACCCTTTTCCTTTTTATTCTGGAGGAAAAGAAAGGTAACAGTCAGGCAGCTCCAAAGGGAGCGGGGAAGATCCCCCTTTTCCCGTGGAGAGAGGGTCACTATGACGTTAGAGGGATGCGGGCGGCGGGAGCTGGCGCTGCCCAAGGGAGCAACGAAAGGTGTCGGCACTCCTTTGAGGGGCGGCAGAGACGCTTCTTTTCGTGCCCATCCGAGCTGAGGGCGCACAGGGCTACGGACGTCGGGGACCCCGGCCCGTTCTGGGAAGGCCGGAGCACTCTGCTTCCCGGGACTCGCAGGGGTGCTGCGGCGGGGAACGTGAGAGCCGGTCCCACTCGCCTCCCCCGCGGCGAAGTTCGCCTTGCCTTTGCGGTAAAGGCCAACGAAATCCTGCTGCCCTCGCCATCCCCGGGGCTGTCCGGCCGCGGGGAGCCCGCCCGGGCCGGCTCTGTCCCCCCGGCCCTCGGCAGGAGCTCAGCCTCGACGGCGGGCAGCACGTGGAGCGCCGGGAGCGGCGGCGAGGCCCCGGCAGGAGACCCGCGCGATTTACGCCCGGAGCGCCGGGCGGAGCGGCCGCGGCCCGGGGCTGCCTGGTGCTGTCCCTCCGGCGGGACCATTGCTCCCCGGCCCCTCCACGGGCACCTGCCGCTGTGCCGCCGCCAGCCCTTCCCTGGCTCTCCCATCGGCCGGACACCGCTCATTCTGAGACTCGTTGTTGCCTTCTTTCCCCCGGCACTGGACTCGCAGCTCGATGGGATACAACAAACGCCCGGTTCCGCCCAGAAAGGACCCGGTGTGTTGCCCGCCTGGCGCATCTTCCCGGCTTCCGACGTGCCCTTCTGCCGGACTCTCCCCAGGCTTGGGGTAAAAAAGGACACGCGGCTGGGAATAGATAGATAATAGGGGAGAAAAAAAAAATGCAAATAGTTTATTAGTGCCTGCCCGACTATAGTGTCGGCAACTATTTCATTGTAATTCTGCCCCGTTTCGTCCAAAACACAGCTGTTTGTGGGAAAAGGAGCGACAGATGCTGAAGTGCCCTTATAAGACATTACCGACAATACCTCTTTTCCAGTGTGACATTTTATTGAAGGGAATATTTCCGTCTTCGATCAACAAAATGAGTGTGGTTCTCGCTGCCCCGGGTGATATATGTAAAGAAACCATTTGGATGGGATTTGCAAGGTTATTCTCATCATCATCGTCATAATCTTCATCCTCCTCCTCCTCATCATCATTCATCATCAATAATTTTCCGCCATAATAACCGGCCCGTGGTTTTAGAATAAAAATTAACTCCCCGAAAAGAAACTGCACGGTTTGATTTCTTTATACGACTTTTCTTCCCCTACACAACACATTTGTGGATAAAGTCAGTTTCGACCTGAAAATTATGGAAATTGGCAAACCGTCTCCGTTTCAGGTGGAGTGGGTCAAACTTTGCCAGCACAAGTCCGAAGTTTTCCAGTGCCAACTTTTATTTGCATTTTTACAGTTCTCTGTCCCCCTCCTTTCCCCCCTAAGGCACATCTTTAAAAGCAGACGCACATTTAAAACACCTATCCGAAGCGCAACAAATGCTAGAAATAAAACATTCAAAGTGGCTACTCGTTCTCCTGGTCTCACGTTCAGCAGAGTCGCCCCAGCCACATGTCTAGCAGGGAAAAGGGCACTGAGAAGATATCCATCTCTAACTCTTTCGCTATATATAGACTTGCATGCACACTTACAGAAGTATAAATACGTCCATTTTAGAATCTTAAATAATTATAAATAAGACGGTTCTGGGATGTAAATAATCGTTGAAAGGCTTAAGCTTCGGTCTCTTGTTGATCGAGATCAGCGTTTCTCGAAAGGACATTGACTGCCCCAACGTCTGTGCTGAACTTGCAGATGAAAGTGGTTACAGCAACCAAACCCCGAGAAGATTTTTATCTCATATTGAGCGGCATACAACGTTTTTGTACCAGTTCTGCAATTCCCAGTCCGTCTGAGGGCATATTTCGTTGTGTCGCCGAGACAGCTGCACCCCTGTTTTGGGACTGGTTAACTGCAGGAGGTGTTACCAGGGCAGAGCTCTTAGCCAAGACATCTTCTTCGGTCAATAGGCAATTAACCTGAGACGAACATTTACAGATCGAGGACGCTTCGGAGCCTGGTTCTTGTTCGTTTCAGCTGCATTTCAGTTTAAGTGTCTTTGGTGGCCGTTTATTTTTCGGGGTTCGTTTTCAACCCCCAGCCCCGGTATCCGCAGCGCACGAATTTCACCATCGCTCTCAGCACTTCCGAAATAAAGGACAGACGCCCAACAATGCAGAGGAAGAGCGACTGTCTCCTGCACGCCCGGGGCTGCTCAGGGCTCGGGGCTCAGGCCCGCCGGAGCGGGAAGGGTCGAGCATCTCTTTGCCGCGGGGCGCGGCGGTGCCAAGGGGCAGGAGTCGCTCGGCTCAGGAGGAAGGCGGGGGAGAGGCAACAAACCTGCCGGGAAACGCCTCTTCAGACTTGCATCTTCTCGGAAACAAGAGAAGCAGAGGGAAGAGCGGAGACGAAAGCTCTTCCTGCGGGGGTGGCGAGAGGTGTGGGGAGCCGGGAGCCGCCGGCAGCCGTCCCCCGCTCGCTCCCTACAGCGGCTGTTCCACACTAGTCCTTTCCCTCCGCTGCTCTCACGCGAAACCCAATCTCGCCAGGAAGCTACGAGTGTGCATGTCTTTATTTCTCACTCAGTAAGGCTATGACTACATATGTGTTCCTTTTTTCTCGACGTTGCTCCTGAAATCGAAGCCTAATTTTTAACATCGGGGGGACAACAACAGCCAAACCCCCTCCGAGGCTGGAGGAAAGGCGGAACCCTTCGGTGGAACCGGGACACCGGCCACAATAAAGCAATTAGCCGAGAGTGGGGTTGGAAGCTGCCAGCTCGTTCAGTCTCTCCCGGGGCGAGCTAAGGGTGCCACGGCAGAAGCAGGGAACTCCCAGCCCACCGAGCGCTGGTGGGGGGGAGTTAAAAATGCCCCACGGAGCGCGAAATGAGCGCTCGCCGGGCGAGGTGTACGGAGAGGGCTCAGCCAGGGGGCACGGATTCATTGCAGCCCGGGCTAGATCAGTGTCTTTCCATTGTCATCCTCCCTCTAAAAAAAAAAAAAAAAAAAAAAAAAAAAAAAAAAAAAAAGAAAAAAAAAAAAAAAAAAGGGAGAGGGAGAGAAAAAAGTAGGCGGATTGCTGTGACTGACTGCCCAATGGCAGCCCCGGGCCTCAGGAGAGTTACAGAGAGAGAGGGAGAGAGAGAGAGAGAGGCACTTTCTGCCATCCAAATCCCTTAAACCATCCTCATTCCGACACGAGAACCCACTGTAACAACTTCCAACCACTGAGACATGACAGGCAGGAGCCCAGAGGCAGCAGCAGCAGCGAGAGCAGCAACAGCAGCAGCACACACTCTGCACAGGGAGCAGCGTTAGCACCAGGGGAATACTACACACAACAATACAAACAAACAAACAAACAAACAGACAAAGCCCCCCCAAGCCCAAGGGACTGGATTCCAACTCAGATTCAAGCCACAGCTGACACCAAAAAGGGTGGGGAATTACGACCAGGGGGGGCCAGAAAGGAATAACCAAGGAAGCGAACTCAAGAGTGTAAACGGGATTCAGCCATGATCCTTTTTTCATCTCGCAGTGTGTTACTCTCAGTGTATTACCCTCAGATTTTCCTCATCCTTACCAGTGGGAGTTACCTGTAAGTGATCCAGTTTTTTTTTTTTTTTTCCAAATACTGTTTGCAATGCCCCCGCTAGCAGCTACCTAGGGGCAATGCGCAGAGCGAGCAGAGGGAGCCGGGAGAAGCCAGCACGGGCGGCAGCTCCGTGCGGTGCGTGGTGGTGAGGATGGTGGTGGTGGTGGCGGCGGAGGAGGAGGAGATGCTGTGCTGGTGGCGGTGCTGGCGCTGCTGGTCGGACCCCGCCGGGGGAAGGGACGCACCGCCAGGTAACTCCCGGGGCTGCCCCGCCGGCGAGGCCGGGGCCCGGCGTGCCCGCAGCGGGGGCGGCGCACCTGGGAGGGCGGCGGGGCAACGGGACGCGGAGCGGCCGGCGTCTCCCCTGGGGACTCCGACCCCGACTCCTCCTCCTGCCAAACCGGAGATGGGCATCGCTTCGCGCCCGTCGGGGGAAGGCTGTTTGTGCGCGGAGGTCCCGGGGAGCGCGGGGCTGCCGCAGCCGGCGGCGGGCGCCCAGCCCGGGCCGCCCGCGGAGAGTCCCCGCCGCCGAGGCGCTCGCCGGCCGGCTGCTTTCGCTCCGGAGGGATCTCCAGTCCCGCAGTTAGAGCTGGCTCCAGGACTTTTTCCTTGTGAGGAAGGGGGTGGAGGTAGGGGTGGGGGAAATGAGAGTCGGTGGGTGGGACTGCGAGGAATTTCGGTCTCTTTTTTTAATATCTATATCTGTATCTATCGTTGCGGTGGATAAGAAGCGGCTGGGCTAGTCCGTGAGGGCTGCGGAGAGAGTGTCCGCCGTCGTTCTCCTGCAGGTCCCCCGGCAGGTCTCTGTGCCCGCCGGCCGCGCGTTAGGGTGGCGGGGGTGGTGGGCCGGGGTCCCCGCCGGCCGTGGGGGAGCCGGGCCCGTCCGGGACCGCAGCCGGAGTCCGGAGGGGCTACCGGGAACCTGTCAAGGGCTTCTGTTCTCCTGCACTCCGGAGGAGACCTGACCGCGCCGCGGGGCAGCCGTGCGGAGAGGAGGGCGCTGCGGCGGCAGGTACCCGGCGGAGGGGGAGCCGCTTTAAAATCGGGGAGCCTTCTCCCTCCCTTGAGCATCCCCCCAGCCCCGGGGCAAGAGTCTCCGTGCCGGAAGGCGGGGGTCGGGCCCGGGGGAGCTCTGGGGCGGTTCGGAGCCTGCCCAGGCTGCCGGGGCTGCGGCAGAGGGGGTCACCCCTGTCGGTGATGGGGAGCCCCGTCTCGGCATCCCCGGCCCCGCATTTATCTCGGCTGCCGGGGCCGGACGGATTTCCCTACTCTCCTACCCCCAAGCCGACCTCAGTTTTTTGTGCCCCGACTGATGCGAATTTGAGGTCCTATCCCTGAACTGTACGTGGATTTATATATATTTGGGGTTTTTTTTCTCTTTATGCACGCACAGGAGCACATGCACATGAACAAGCACGTGTGCGTGCGTTCCTCCATGTGTGTCCCTCTATTTTCTATGGGCTATGGAAAAAACCATATCCCATTGCTATGGGAGAAAAGTAGGAATAAACACGCCCATAAAAAGAAACTAAAATCCTATTTCTACATTCTTAATTCTTAATGAAATGCACATGTCTTGGCCACCGATTTTTAAAAGTGCTTAGATTTATGGAAGCACGTTAGATTAATTCAACCAGAGCTGCCTGTTTCTGTTCACAGGAGGGATATGTCTGCTGCGTAGGTGACCGATAGCTTGTAAAAAAGCTTGCCGTGCTATCTTTGGTTGGTTGGGGTTTTTTTGTGGTTATTATTTTTTTTTTATACAGGAGGAAGGAGTCGTGATAAATAAATAAATACACCCTTTTAATATAAGCGTAGCCATATTTTTCTCAAAACCGTAGGAAATTACTATCCTACAAAGTTTTCCTTCTATAAATAGTTCAAATCTTAAAACAAAAGTTTGCAACCGCACACCAGATGCTGGGATGCTGGCGGTTTCCCTTGCTGTGTGACATAATTATAAGGTCCGAAAGCAAAAGCTATAGAAGTATAATAATAATACTAAGGCGACTGCTGAGGGGAAATACAAGGGAAGCAATGCCTGCTTTATTTAAAGCCAACTGCTTGTGGATCTTTTGAGCACTGCCCCGCGACAATGAGAAGTTGTGGTGGATAAATAATGCTCTCTCGCCTTTCCCTGGGCCGTCCCCAGTTCATCCCCTCCGCGGCAGGTCACTCGGAGCTGGACCCGCGGAGCTGGAGCCGAGGTGGCTATTGCAGCCCAGCAGAGCAGAAGCGAAAGGGATCAGGAGGTGAAACCCAACAAAGCGGAGCCCCAAAGCGACGCCCACCTCCCTCCATCCATCACTCCGCAGGGACGGAGCCGGCTGCTTTCCCGGGGAGAAAGCAGCTCGCACGGAGCCGCTGGGGACAGGGTGCCCGGGACCCGACCCCCCCGCTTCTCCTCGGTGCCACCCCCGGCACCAGCCCCCGGCCAGACTTGCTCCTTTTCCACTGTGTCCCCCCCATCCCTCCCAGAGAGCGGGGGCAGCGGCGGGAGAGCCGGGCGGGCTGCGGGGCTGCGCCTCACTCTCCGTAGGAAGTGAAAAGAAAGAGGAGTTATTTCAGTGCTTAATGGAGAGTAGCCTACTGAACTTGTGGTGTTTGTCTGGTGGGTAAATATACTTCTCTGGCTTACTAATGGTAGCTTTTGAAGATTAAAGCGTAGTAGAGTTTGTTGGAGCATTATCTGCTGGTGTCTGTTTCTGCTACCCTCGCTCTCCGGAGGGGAGGATGCTTCCCAAGCTGCTATTTAGTGAGCTCTCAGGGACTGTCAATGGTTATGTTAATTTTCCCCGAGATCTTTATCATCTTTTGCCTATGGGAACGACTCCTTGGCTTCTGCATTGCTGCTCCTTCAGGGACAGAGGGGGTGAGTTTCAGCGAGCAAGCAAATGGAGTGCAGGGTGTCGGTGCTCAGTCTCTCTTGGTGCAGGGAATGCAGGCCGGGGGAGATGGGATGCTGCCCTGTTATTCTGCGAGAAAACCTGTCAAGCAAAAATCCCATCAGATTTTTCTGAATGGAAAAGACAATGGTGAAATGAAATGAAATGAAATGGGCACCACACCTCTGTGTTTTTTGTGCAATAGCTGGGAAGAAAGTTAAGTTATGGTCAACTACATCCAAAATTAATTTAAAACCCGACTCCTTTATAAAATTGATTTCTATATTGTAAGTGTGCTATCTGATAAAGTCATCTTCTTCAGTGTGCTTGCCTGGTAACCTTTGGCCTGCTGAGGCACTGTGAACATTTTTACAACCAGAAGAAATTAGTGTCTGCCTCTCTGAAAAAGAAAACTGACTGTGGCTCCAAAAGCTGATGCATTTTAATGCTGGACATATTTTGGTAATCCAATGAAATATTTAAAGTATAAAGCTGCCATTAAATAATATCAGTGTAATTAGCATAAATGTCTAAAAGGCAGGATTATGCAGAACACTGGCACTGTTTCTTGCAGTGCATGTGAGAGTGTGCATGTGTCTGTACACATACACATATTCAGCTGCTTCTAAAGAAGAGGGTTCTCGTTGGTTTTCCATTAGTGCACCCCTTTCACTGTTCATCTTATTTAGCACAGGATGCATTCACCAGCAATATGAGAGCTGGTTCTGAAGAAGCTTATTTGGGGATTATCTGCTGGCACATAGATACAGCTAATTCAGTTACTTGCTATAAAGTGATTTGGAATAACTCTTAAGAGAGTGTGTGTGTATATAGTAATAGCACAAATGTTCAAAGCAGATACATTTTCTAACGTCATAGCACAGCAAATAATTTATATTGGTGAGTAGATATCACTGCTTGTTCAGGAAATGTAGAGGAAGAAAAATCCTCTGCATGTTTTGCATTTGTTCTGCTGGTGCTTCCACATCCTTACAATTCTGTAACCTTAACGACAGGGCTTCTCAATACTTGTGGGAAGCAGATTAGAAGGAATGCAGATTGTTCATATGCCTACAGGAAAGTGGTCATGCCTAATCCCTAAAGACGAGGACTGCTGAAGAGAGTCCCTGGAGTTTGCTTCTTAATCCATCAGTGCTGGGGGGAGCTGCACAGGCAGAGAACAGCCTGGCTGCTCTATGAGGCAGAGCCTTCAAGGGGATAGTGGGCACAGCTTCACCAGCAATGCCAACCAGCCTGACTGATGCTCCCACTTTAGCTGGTGCAGTCAGAGCTACACAGGCTGGCCCACTCTTCCTATCCTGGTTAGATCAGGGGAGGATCAACCTCTGTGTTTAAGCTGTTATGGGGATGGGATTGCCTCTGGCTCAGCCACTGAGCTGCAGTGTAAATCCATCATTTCCCTGCTTTTGCACCTCATTCATTTTAAAACTGAGACTTTAGGGGAAGCTTGCTCTCTCAGCAATGCCCAAGGAGAGCTCTGCTGTTATATTCTCCTTTTACGTGGTACTGTAATAATGATTCTCTATAAGACGATTTGTAATAGGATTTCCTTCCACTTTCACATCCCTCAAAGATGTGTTCTCTTATAGACAGAACAGGTCAATCTTCAAGGACTATCAAGTATTTTCAAGCTCATCTAAAGCTAATGCTTTTGCTCAGAAGAAAAGAGAAAGATAAAGGATATTTTTTGTGCTGGACTGCCATAAGCTTGGTTTACTGGCCTAACACAGGAAATTTCCATTTATTGAAGCAGCTACAAAAAGATGGGAGAATGATTGTGATATGTTTTCTTGGTAGCTCTAGGAGGTAAGGTCCAGCATTTCACTGTGAGACCCAGAATAAAATTCCCTGTCTAAAATCAGAGAGCTCTGGTAAATCTGGGACTGGCCACTCCTCTCCTGCCAAGGTCTAGATCAAGCACTGAAGTCCTGAATATCCTTGAATCCAAATGCATTTGGCAACTCTCTCAATACTTTGCAACAATCAGGTTCCAGGAATTAGATGTTGAGTACACCTTGAAATTGCAAAAAAAAAAAAATTACTTTAGAAATTATAAGGCAAGTTGGCAGCATCCAGAATGTGTAGGATGACAGCATGGAATTACTACATATGTTGTATTACTAACATAAAATAAAAAGTGGGTAAAAAGCAATATGAAATATTCAGATGAATAGGTAGGGATGAATACAGATGTGTTTGCATATTAAACACCCAACAAGGCTAATCCCTCAGAAGAGAGTCTTTCAAAGATGATGTTAAACAGCTAAACAAAATGACCAGCAATTATACAGTTAGACTGACAAACACCTTTTTTTGCAATGGGAAAGCACCATGTGTACCTGGCAATGTGGCACGCTGAGGGTAGAATGGTGGCATATGCTCTGTCAGTGCATGGGACTGTGTAATTGGGGCTGAAATGCAGGGAGAGAGCCTCCTGACCCCAAAATATAGTTTAACCCTCTAGTCCTCCCAAGTTACCCCAAGCAAAAACCTAGCACCAGCTGTAGATCAAAGGAGTCCTACAGATGTGCTGACACTATGAGTTACAGAATTGGTTAATGTTGCAAGCCCAGTTTCTTCAGCCCACAGTTTTTGCATGTTGTTCTACCCTCAGTGGACTGTCACCAGTGCCTTTCATGGCTGCTGGCAAAGCATGACTACCTGTTAATTACCTGACAGATGAATTTTTGCAATACAGATTCACCTGTTGGTTTGGTTCTTCTCACAATTTTTGCTCTTTCCCCCTTGATGTTCCATTGCCTTTCTGTAGAGCATCTCTCCAACCTACCCCAGGTATGTAACTTGCATAGTATTACAGTAAAACTCTACATGGAAGTGTTCTATGAGAACCAGACAGGCCTGTCTCTGTGAGAACCATGACAGAAAAGCAAAATCTCCATGACTTTTTTTGTTCTGGAATTGTGCCATGCACATGTGAACACCCCATCAATGAGCTGAAGAAACTTGTCACCAAAAGCTTCAAGTTTACAAGCTCAGAATTACATAGGAGGATAAGAAAGCCCAGGAGTGTAGGCACAGGAATACTCTGGAAGAAAAGCCAAGGAAGGCATATCTCTGGAGAATGTCTTTCAGTCTTTTAAGCATTGTTTGAACCCTCTCCTCTTTTGCTGTCCCTTCAATCCTCCCCCAGATGTAGAAAGTTCTGTTTTCTCTCCATTGTGGATAGCTGCATAGGACTTGCTGCTAACTTCTTGCTAAGACAATTCCTATGTATTTGCATTTGCTACAACACATGCCTAAGGAACATTGTGAATTCTGCATTAGCAAAAATGGAAAGAAATTTTAGATACAGAGACTTAAATATTTGACCAGTAGGTTTTTCTGTTCATATGCATTTCTATGACTTCTCCCTTCTGTTACTGCCAAAATGTTTTTAGGGCAAACTTTTAGATAACTGGTTTTTCTATGCTTTTCTCTTGGGCTTTCTTTCTAAAAGTCAGCTTTCTGGAAGGAGCTGAAAGTTTGCTGCCATATTCAGTTCTAATAGAGTATGGGCAGTTTTACTGAAGTTAAGATAGTTAAGGCCAAATATTTGCTCTCATCATAAAAACATCTTTCTTCCACTAGGACCTGATAATAAGATGATTATCACCTACTAATTATTTTTCAGCAAATCATACCTTCTCTAGAAAGTCTCAAGACAGAGTAAATCAGAGAGTTATTGTATCTTTCTTTCCTCGGAATAATTTTAATAGTGCATACAGTTTGTACCCGTATCACTGTTACAGTTTTGAACATTTATTTTTGTTTCAGCCTATGCTTGTGGATCAAATTTCCCTTAGAAAAGGATAAACTTCATGCTTATGCAAAAATCCCACTTAATCATCATGGTGACAGTCTTTGTTCCAGCTCTTTGTCCAAGGTCAGATTTCACCCTGAGTTCCTAATAAGGAGAAAAAAGACATCCAGTGGTATATGAAGTGTGCAAGTGAGGGAAGAAGTGAGGGTTAGGAGCTTAATAGGTGGCAGAAGAACTTCCCCTGTGTAGTGGCACCAAGTCCACTGGTCCCTGTGTGTCCCAAAGGTTTTATCTGAAGTAGAGCCACACTGTTACAGGCAGTGACTACTTTAAAGCTGATGGAACTCTATGGACTTTACTGGCAGATTTGTGATGCAAAAAGTAATGCTGGTGAGTTGGGTCTCCACCAGCACGTACTTGGAATGCACAACAAAATAATTTCCTTCTGGATGGCCATCACTGTGTAGAATTTTGGGAAGCTCTTACCTTTTGTCTTTTAAGCACTACGGGCCTAAGGTCTCTCTCCCCTGAGGCCATATCCACAGCTCAGCAAGCTAATAAAGCAGGAGTAACTCTGCTCAGTCAACAGAGTGACTCCTGTGCAATCAAAAAGAGTACCAAACAGAAAGTCAGCACCAGCCTTGTCCTTACAATATCCATTTGAATGCAGCCTTGACACAGGCTGCTGTTTTATGCAATTTATAGGGAATCTGGCCATAGTTCACAAGAACATACAGCGAAGACAGTATTAGTAGGAGGCCATGCCAGACAAACCCCAAAATCAGTTCCATGGGCCACTGAAAGAATTATGGCCTTTGGAATCAGCAAGATCAGACATAAATCCAAACCCTTATTTAATATTTTGAGGGGAGAAATAAGTCAAAAGCCTTGAAGCATTTGCTGTTGCATGTGAAGTATTGCAGAGAAGCCCAAAGCTGGAAGTAAGCATAAGCCAGAAAGATACAAACCACTGTCTGCATGCAAGCAGGACCTGGGAAATGTTTTGACTTGTATCCAATTAAACATTTTAAAGTGCTGGAATACTGGGACTGGATATAATATGCACCTTACTAGTCTGGTTGAAGTGAGACATAATTATCAAATGTGACGACTATTTAATAATAATTTCTTTCATCAGGGATTGTAAGTGAATTAATCCTACCAGTATTCAAGTGAATTGGGCAAGGATAATTTCCCTCACTGCTGGGGTGGAGTGCAGCAGTTGCTGTGCAGCACCCAGCAGAGCTGTATGGACGTGCAGGACCAGCACCAGTCCTGACATTCCTGGCAGCAAGGCAGGAAAGCATCTGAAAAAGCCCAAGCACATCTCTGATTGATCTGGACCCTGGCCAGGGCCAGTCCCTCTAAATACTGCACTTTCCCCTGGTGGGTTTCACTCTGTGGTGAAGATAGGAACGGTCCGAGAGTGGACCAGTGTCTGAGATGCTGAATAGCAGTATCGTGACTGCTGCCTGCCTCAGTTTCCCACAGCTTTAATAGGGCAATAACAGCACTGGCAAGGCTTGAAAGTAGGGGAGGGGCAGGAGAGCAAGAGCTGCCACAGCACTTTGGAAAGAGAAAACGCAGCGTAAGTGCTGCGTCATTACTTTCAGTGACTCTCTTTCTGACCACAAGCACAAAGACGATGCGGTTGCACTCATCATTGCTTCAGCACGGCGTCACCATCGCCCTCTGCACCACCATGCCCAGCATGGCCTTGGGGAGAGGTCAGGGGACAGGGCTGCTCACCAAAGCCATGAGCATCACTTCTGACAGTGCCTTCTCCTTCCGTGGGAGCCAGACAGCCACTGTGGGCAGCGTGGAGCAGCTCCTGGCCTCGGAGAGCTGCTGGCCTCGGGGTACGAGGTGGAGTGCTGGGCAGCAGACAGGACACGGTTAAGGGAGTGCAGAGGGGAATGGCTGCATCTCTCATGACTCCTTTGGCTGCTCGCCAGGGAGCCATGTGACTCCTTGGTCAAAAGAGTCCTCTCAAGCATGAGACACTTTTTTCCCCCTCTGGTTGTACCTTTTCTTTTCTGAAGTTAAAAGGAAACAAAACGTACCCACAAAACTTTCCACATTAAAGTTATATTGTAGTCCGATGACTCAGGGTGAGAAATTCAAGGAGAATGAAGAGGAAGGGAAACATTCCTGAATCAGATCTGTTGTGCTGGGCCTTAAAGAAGAAGATGATTTTGCTGGATGGAGAACAGCTCTGCTGCAGCACAGTGAGCAAGAAGTAAAGGATGGGACTTAAATCCCTTCCCTGCTGCTGTGGACTACTGCTAAATCTCTCAGGGTAGCTTCAAATCCAGTGGACTTTGACGCTATCAAGAGGGCTGAGGGTGTAAGCACAAATAAATACGGCTTCTGATTCACAGTGAATTCTTTTTTCTCCACTCCCATGGCCTAAAGGGTATGTCAACTAGCTTACAGTTTTTGGTTAGCTTTTTTTCATTGGCACTGCCCACAATAATTAGATTGGCACATCCCTAGTAGACTCCCTGGAGTCTTTTGTTCCTCTGCCTACTCTGTCTCTGGGGAGCTCTGCCCAGGGTAGGTGGTTCTGAGGGGAGGGATGGGGTCAGGTTATTGTTGTTAATGTCACTCTGGTTATGTTGTAAAAGATGTATCAAAGAGGAAGTTCTTGCACTATGACCTAAAGGTCATCAGACTCTGGATTAGGCTAATCTCTAAAAATTTGTCCCCTAGACAGATCCTTTCGACTGAGAGTAATTTACCTCTAGGCACAGAGCTTTGTTATGTGCTTTGTGATCTCCCTTGTTCCAGAGACGCTCCGCAGCTGAGGCAGAGGTTTGTTCTGTCTTCTCTTGCTGGGCCATGATCCACTAATTGTTGTGTTGAGGTTAGGCTTCACACCTTGAACTAAGGGTGAAAGAGAGCAGGGGAGATGAGAAGGCCTTGCATGCAGAGGTGACATGTGTGGTATAGCCTCACCTGGACACTGACTTTGAAGTCAGTATGCTGTATCCATGGTCAGAGCACCTTGGAAGTCATAAAGTCTGCATCTCACTGTGGCTTTGTGCTCTCTTGGAGAAAAAGGGCAAAACATTTTGGAAATTTCCAGCCAAGAAGTTTTCCAGGCTTGTCCGTCTCTTTGGGACTCTTGTAGGCTGCACTGCGTGGTTGGAAAAGCTGTGGATGGAGAGTTGCAAGTTCAGGGATGTCCATTAACCAGTAACACAGAATGCAAGCTGTGCCAAGGGTGTGGAGGTGCAGGACAGGATTCAGAAACAGCAGCTTGCTCCTTTGTTTGTAACCCCCAAATGCAGACATGTTTCTGAGCAGAGCCAAGGTCTCCCCTTGGTGTAAATACTCACTTTTAAGGAATGCACTTAAAACAAGCAGGTGTGCCTGGCCCTGTATGCTCCTCTCCTTTCCCCACCCCAGCTGTGCAGTGTGCCAAAGCCAGTTCCTCAGCAACAAGACTTGGCAGGTGGCACCTGATGAGATAATTGTGCCCCTGGGACATTAGGAGTCATGAGGTGCAGCCAGGTGCTCCTGATCCTTCCATGGGTGTGATTTTCTGTCGTAACCACACCCTCAAGTGTTGTCCTACTGCAATTAGGAAATTTGTTCAGTTTGGGTCAAGTACTTCTATTAGGGTGCTCTTCACACCTAACATGTGTTGGCATGGAGAAACGTGGGGATGTCCAGGGCCAGGAGATGCACTAGGCTGAGGGTGTTCTTCCAATGAACAGGGAAGAGATCCTACTTCTCACCACTTTGATCTCTGCTTATGTCCAAATCTGGACCTTCCCTTCATGAAGAGCCAGTAATCTGAGGATTGATTCAGGTGCAAATAATGAAATGGCTCCCTGGGACAAGATACTGTTCCATTTTGTGTGTAAGAGATACGGAACCTTTTAACAGTTTGCCACTTTTGCTTCCTGGGATTTCCATTTTGCAAGAAGGTCTTTTAAATCTTAGACATATGAGGGCCACGCAGCAGGACAGATCAAATGACAGTTCCCTTTTTGTAATTTGAAAATGCCTTGCTGTCCCATGCTGGCTTGCCTTGCTGTCTTACTCCTGGTGTGGAAGCTACAGATTGAATCAGTCACAGCTTCTTATTAAAGACTTGGTGTAGCAAAGTCCAACAGAAAATGAAGTGCTCTGGCTATCATGGAGGTGAATAGGAAAGGGGGGGCTTCCAGTGAATTGCAGTGTTCATTCTCTGTGTCTTCCCTCAGGCAGAGCTGTCATTGCTTGCCATGTTTGCTGCAGTGCTGTGGGAGGCAAGAAATGAGACAGCCAAGAAGTGGCTTGAAGTGCTGCCAAGTCTTGCTCCAACTTTGGGGAAGCCTTTCCTGACAGTGCACAGAAAAGTTCTTCCAGCATCGCCTGCTTGACCTGCAAGCAGGGGAGGGTGGCTCTGTGCCTTCACGCAGGGAAGCACATGCAAGGCTTGTGCTATTTGCCCTTCTCACAGCCATCTGGGTACTGCCTAAAGTTGAAGTTTAAACTTTGGTTCCACACAAACATCGCCTGAATAACTTCAGGATTTAGGTCACAGTATTTTGTTAGGAGAGTGCTGTTTTTTGGAAAGAGAGACTGGTGCCATTTACCTCTCCAAAACTGAAAACCTCTTTCAGCACTAATCAAAGTCCCGCTTTTCTTTGTTATGCCCAGGTAGGATTTTTTTAGGTGTATCAGATCTTTTTTTAATGATAGTTGCCATTGTATACCTAATTAGAAATCAGCTTTAGCTTTCTGACAATAGCTGGCACAGATTATGTACACTCTAAGTCATCTTGTGAGATAATTAAAGCGTTGACTGAAAACATAGCACAGCAAAAGGAATGTTTCTTGAAGCAGAGCCACTTCACAGGTTGATTGTGTGCGTTTGGTTAAATGCAGCCCAGGCATAACTACCCTGACTTGGATGAATTCCCCAGAAATTGGCACCTTATTTTCTGAGAAAAAAAAATCTTGAAATTCTCTCAGTTTCTGGCTCTTTTTAAAATTAAACAGATGTATATGAATATACTGCTTGTGAAGGGTGCCTGAATCACAGCCCTGGAAAATGAATTTCTCTTCTTACCCACAAAACCAGGACAGCACAAGCAGAGGGTGTGTGAGCTTCCCCACTCCACCCCATCCTCGTGTCTCATCCATGACCTAGAGGGGCAACCTCTAGCTAGGCATAAGCGGGTGGCTCAGTCTCTGTACTTATTTAATCCTTGGCCAACCTGCCAAGGCTGCCGAAGAGGGTGCCAATTGTGGTGGTGGTTTCTGTGATGTGGAGAGTCATCCACTGGGAACTGGATTAAGACCATCAACTCGTTTCAAATACTCTAGGCCACAAAGCTTCTGCCAACCAGTAACCATTTTTTTGGTCACTACTGACTTGGGTCATGTTTGGATCAGCGATGAAAGGCTCCATATCCCAATACCAAGCCCCTGAGCCATACAGTTTCCCGAAATAATTTTTTTAAAGAAGGAAAACATTATTTTTTGTCCTAGATACTACTTTGATCTGCTGATTTTTAATGTGCATATTGGCACTTTAAGATACATAATTTTCATTACTTGATTGTAGGGGGCTCAGATGATGGGAAGTATTTTGGAAGATGGCAGGTGGCAGACCCATGTGGTGTGATCTGAAATAAGCTCTCAGAGATAGTGGTTACACACTGGCACCCCAGCTTACATTATATTTTGACCTAAAACTGATTTTACACCTTGAAATTTATCTCACAATCCCTCAGGAGAAAAATTGCCATTAAAATTGAAGATCAGACTCTCTGTTGCTCTTATTCTTTCAGAGATACCTAGTTGTATGTGAGATCTGGTAGCATTTCCAGCAGCTGTTTATATTGTCAGTGGCCCCTTTGGTCTCTGTGCATGCCCTCTAGCACTCTGAGTTGTTGGGAGGTGATTTATTTCTCAGAGATAAAGACTAAATCTTTTTGCTCAAATTGCATGGCCCAGCAGGGCACAGAAAAGGAGTTCCAGCTTAACCCCCCAAACCATAAGTTCTTCTCTTCAGCACACCTGAGAGTGGAGTTAGGGCCAGCTGAAATAGTTTTGTTGGTAATAAATTATATTGCTTCCTGGGGCTGTAGCTCTTACCCAGAAGGGACCCAGCCCTAGAGAACACTGAAGGTGAGCAGCACATTTTCAGCATGCCAAATGAAATATTCTGGCCTTTCTCAGGTAATATATAACCATGCAGTGTTGCCACCATCTCTCCCTTGAGCTGAAGCAATTCCTGAAGGGTGACTGGTTTTGTTTTTCTGGGGGTAATTTACATGAGGGCACTACTTTGATTGCTTTAGTTCCTCGGAACAGTGAGTCACCTGTCTCTTCCCTATCACACAGGGAAGTGACGTGTGCTGGGACAACAAAGGAGTGACTGTTAAGATGACTGAGAATTCTGAGAAAAATCCATTTGCAGCTGTGGGTATTCAGAAGCAAGAAATAGAGGAAAAATGGTATTTATTGGTGGTATTGTGAGGCTGTGGTAGAACCTGCTTTCTTGCACACAGGTGAAGTGTCAGAGGCATCTTACCTGTGGTTTGTTAGCCTTGGACTGTGAAGCATGTTGAATTTCCCTTTATTTTATGTATCCATCTGCTGTGAAAAGTAATCCCTGTTAAGAGAAATAGAGGAAGATTAAGAGTATTGAAGAAATTGTGCTTGAAAGATTATATGTAGCCATATAGATACACATGGAAATAATAATTCTTTAATTTTTTTTTTAAATAAGTGTGTCTCTTCTCTTTTAAAAGTTTCTCTGCTTATTTGGAGCCCTTCATTTATAATTTGTCTTTCCAGAGTAGAAGCTTCCCTTTTAGTGACAGCTGAGGCTTAAGTTCCTGGAGAGCTGGAAGCATACAGGCTTTGGAGAGTTTGTAGTTGCATCACATATTTAAACAGACCATGTCACACATGTAGAAAACAGGATATACACAGTGCCCAGCACCCTTGTATGTTCCCTGAGTACAAAGGGATTCTAAGAGGTGCTTAACTCTTTCCTGAAACAAGCTCTAAATTTGAGTGGCATCTTAATTTTACTTTTTCCCTTCCAAACCCATGAAAAGAGAACTGAAAATGTACTTTGTCAGAGAAATCTCAGTTTGGGACACACAAGTTTATGTAAGTAAGTCAGATTTTTCCTTTCAGCTTGTTGGCTGTGAGTGAAGACCAAGCTTACCATCCTAGGAGTTTTGAGATGAGAGGTGATGAGGAGTGGTGGTGGCATGGGAGGGACAGCCAGGGGAGAGCCTGTTCCCCAGGGAGAAGGGAATGGAGAGAAGGGTGTGGGGGAAAAACCCATCTGGAAGGAGACTAACAACTGAAAGGAAGAAAGTAAGAAGCCCATGAAGCCTGGAAAAGGTGGACCTGGAGGATGAAAGAGGCTTTAAGATAGCTGCCAGAGAGGGAGCCAGTTCTTGGGAGGTTCAGCATTTAACTAAATCATTGCTCAACCTGTCCTGTTGGTCCAAGTCATGACCCCATCAGCTGGTCTGAAATTTAATCACCTGACAGCAGCTTTTTTGCCCCTCAGCATGAGGATCATGTCCTGGAAGCAGAATGCAAGTGGGGCATTAGGAAGTATGCTCAGGAGGTGTGAGCAGAGTGGCTCAGGAAACCAAGCTCAGCCCAGAGACACCTCCTGTGCTGCTGTGGCTTGTTTGTCCCCAGGCAGGATGTGACTGACCATTGCTGGCCAGGGACAGAGCCCAGGACAGAGAGCAGGTCACAGCTGGCTGGTTTCAGCTAGCAGAGCGTGATCCCATTTTTGAGGGGAGAAGTACAGGAGAGGGAATGTAAAAGAGATAAGAGACAAAGCACAGTTTACATCAATAAGAGAATTTGGTATTTGAAGAAGATTTTCTGCATGGCTGCTCCACATAAATTGTGCTCAGCTCTACAGCTGCAGGATTTTGGGGTCTCTGATGAGGCTCTTGAATTGTCCTAAGGACAGTTTTGCAATTTAACATTTGAGAAACATAAGGCCTTTACATGGGTGCACTTCTAAACTTAGAGATTCAGAAATGCTCTAATACTGATGGTCAGAAAAGACATGGAATAAGGGCTGTCTTTGCAGGTTTTAATTTGTGGGCATGAGGTAAAAATACTGTTTGGCCTGAGAGTCTACAACTGCAGTGTGTACTGGGAACACATAGTATTGCAAATCTTTGGTGTGACACTGGTGTGTGAGGTGGAACTCACACAGTCACTGCTGAGTGGATGCTCAGCTTTGCCTTCCTCTAGAACATGAATTAATTTCAAAAGCTAGCTTTCAGGGAGTATAGCATTGCTTGTGTGCAGCGAAACCATAAGAGATTTTTTTTTTTTTCCCCCCAAATTAAATTCAGCTCTTTCCTTGCCATCTTTAGAACTATTTTCAATATTTCAGCTGACTGGGATCCAGTTTTTAAAATATATATAGGAGCCTTTGCTTGGCACAGAATAGAGACCTTGGTTTTTATAGCATTCATGCACTACAAGGGTCTAGTTTATTACTTTGTAAAGTGTTTCTGGGATATATCTTTTTTATATAAAACTAAGTTCAGAACAATTCATATTTCACATCTCTCTTCTCTGTTGTTTTCTTCATGAATACAAATATTTCTAAAATATTTATAAGGTATAGAAAGACTCCACAGAAGCTCTGACTGAGTGGTTTTGAGATACTCTTTTTAGCTTTCCTTAGAGTCCCCTTTTCAAAGTTACACACCATTTTAGTTGAAATTGTTGCCTCATCCATACATATATGATTTTGGTGTGTGTCCAAGCCTGATCCTCAGGGTTTCACTCAGCAGTTTTCATCAGGGGCATGTGTGTGTATACCTGAGACCAGGCAAATGTTAACATAAGGTGGCTCTTGTATCTCACCCTTCTCAGTAACTCAGACTCCTTGAGATGAAGATTGGTATCTGAAGTAAGGTATCTTACCAAGGCTTGTCTCAGTGCAGCTATGCCATTTCGGTCTTGCCATACAGTTGGAGAGCTGTATTTTCTTTTTCTCCCCCTCCTCTCTTCCCTCTATTGTTGTATCTAAAATAAAATGCTTAAGGAAGGAGATAACTGATAGAGAAACACATCAAACTCAAAGGAGGCTCAGAAACCACCTATGATTCCCTTTGGCGTATACTTCTATTTGGAATAAACCTCAAGTCACTCACTTCCCTGAAGATGTGAACCCCAAAATACACTTCCCAGGGACCAGGAAGCACCTGGCAAATACCTGGAGAGAAACTTACTCCCATGTTCAGCAACACAAGCAGGCACACACGTGCAGTTGCCCAGGCAGAAGAGTAAATGCTGGCTGCAGTGTTTCCAAGTTGAGAACACATATCTGGGCAAGCATAGGTTATTATAACTTTGGACAGCAAACCACAAAGGCATTCAAAGAATCACCACCACAACATTTTACAGAATATTATTACAACTGTCACTAGGAGTTCTCTCAGAAATCTGGAAATTGCAAAGGACAAAAATTTAACCACTGAGGAGCAGGGAATTCTCAAAAGTCTGGCAGTATGCTGGCATGTTTGACCAGACAGAAAGGTGCTCGACTTTGCTGCTAATGATCCTGGAGCATAAAGAGGGAAAGTAATGTCAGAATGATATGGGATATATCTCATGTGCCCCTCTTCCTTCAAGATCCTAATGCATTATCCTTAGTGTTTTCATGTCTGCTTGCTCTCCTCCTCTATATTGCACCACCTCTGAAGCTGGACTAGCTCCTTAAATACTCTTCAAAATCTCACATCTCATTAGAGCTTTGGAAACAAGTTTGAGTTTTAAGAGAGAGAAAGTAAACAGAGCTGTTCTCATACAACTTGCACCAGCAAAATACATCACATCAAGATTGCATTTAAATTATATCTGGGTGGGCATGACCTCTTGTCTGTTAAAAGTCTTATTTCGTGCTTTTGTATATTCTGATAAGATGCATGGCATTTTGTGTTGCTCCAAATTTTAATTTTACAATATGAGTCCTTTCACCTTGTTTCCTTGATGCAAGAGGCTATCAGAAGAGAAGTAGGGATTTGGACACGAGGATCTGAAATCTGGCACCTTTGAAACTTGGGAAGTTTGCACAGGAAGAGGTTTTGGTAGTTTGAGTCCTTGGGATATCTTTTAGACAGGAGGTGGAGCAGGGCTGTATGCAAAGATGCAGAACTTGAATTCCTTCATTAAGTCCCACATCAGCAATGACTGAGGAATCTTCTTCATGCTGCATCCTTTTTAGATGCTACTTCAACCCAAAGTGATCCATGAGCACATTGCCTAAAAGCTTTTGGTTGCATTACTAGGAGTGAAATGATTAAGCACATTAATCACCATTTCTGCCAGATTTCAGGAAAAGCAGATTTGTGGCATGAACAAGCCAGCTGATGTTTCTCTTGGACTTAAAGTTTCAGGTTCCTTTCAGAGGCACTTGCAGCTCCAGCAGTGAGTGAGGACATGTTCATGTGACTGGCCCTGGTTCCTGTCTGTGGGAGAGCCTGCCAGCATGTGTGCAAAGTGCTGCTGGGGGTGTGCAGCTGCTGGTAGCAAAGCCTTGCTGTCTCTGTCATCATGTGTTCAGGGATGGCTTTCTTGGAGCCCCACACATGGCACAAGGAGACCCTGTGGGTGTTTCTGTTTGCGGGGATGGGATTGCTGCACCCAGAGCAATTTTGTACCTGCCTTCTGTGTTCTTCTGTGATTCTCTGTGCAGAAAAAAGGTTTATCCTGGAAATACCTGAGAGAGCTGTGAAACCTTATTTTTACTGCTGGGCATGCTCACCTCCCTCCAAAGCCAGGTGTCTCTAAAGCTGACAGTTCAGGTTCTTGTCTGTAACACAGTCCTGGCACTGTGGAGGTGTGAAAGTTCCCAGTTGTGCAAAGTCCTTTCGGCTGGCACTGCTCTGATGACTTGGCATTTGGTGAAGATCTGGAAATTGAAGTTCAACTTCAGTTTGACAGGACAAGAGGACATCAGCTTAAGCTGTGCCAGGGGAGGTTCAGGTTGGAAGTCAGGAAGAACTTCTTCATGGAAAGGGTTGTAGACATTTATTGCCTAGAGAGGTGGTGGAGTCCCCATCCCTGGAGGTGTCCAAGGAATACCTTGGTTAGTATGACAGGAATTGGTCACAGGCTGCACTTGATGATTTGGAAGTTTTTTTACAACCTTAATGGTTCTATGATCATGTCCTCTCATTTCATCCCATCAAGCTCCAGTGACCATTTTGTTGTCTAGTGTAGTAATTTGCAACCAGGAGAAAATGCAATTGTCTTTTTGAAAGTTTAAAAAGCCTCACAAGCTGTAGACCACAGAGTGAATGAGAATGTGTCGGACCAGGGGTGCTTTTTAGGCAACCTGAGTCCATAAGCTATGTAAAATTGTGGATTGCCTTAGAGTCATATGATCCTGTAAGACCTAGGAATGGACAGAAGACAATTCCTAGCTCCTCAGGGGTGCAGCATGCTCGTTTCCAGCCAGAATGACTTATGAGACATTACACATGAAGCCTGTTGGTCACCCAAGGCTGACTATTGTGCCTGACGTAGGAAATACTGATTCTGGGGGGAAATATGTTTATGTATGTGCTGGTGGTTTTATAACTGCTGCTTAGGTTTGGGGCTTCTGAAGTGGCTCCAGGGAGCCTGGATTAATGGGTACAAGAGGTGCAGGGTAAGTACCGTAGGAGGATTTCCACAGCTTAGCAGCTGATATCACCACAATGTAAGTGATATCAGTGTCTTGCTGAACAAAGCAATCTGCTGTACTGGGTTCCTGTTTAGGGTCAGTTCTGGCGTTTTGTGGCCTAATTTCACCAAAATGCTGAAGTCTGGGAGTATCCCACTGGCTCTGGTTTGAGCTCAGTGGGAGCATATGTGTGTTTGAAATATTCCCCACACACTTTAGAGTGTGTCAAAAGCCCATAGTTGGTGTGCTCCACGGGGCCAGCACCAAGAGGCTGAGTGTCATCAGCAGCCGCCGGTGACGTGCGTGCTTCAGTCACAGCCTGGTCCCCCGGGTGGGTGGTTGCTTTACCAGACTGTTTTCAGTTACATTTTTTTTCCTGACCAGGAATGTTTTGTTTGTCCCTTTCCTCTTTGCTTTCACAGTTGTGTTGCTCTTTTTAAGAGCTGCCTTTAGCAGAGGAGCTCAGACCTCTAGGGAATCTGCCTGCAATCAGCAAAATCGGAAGTGACAAATCTGCATACAGAATGTGTAACATCACGTACTGTCCAAAGGAGATATGAGCTCTTCAGGAAATCAGGCTGCTCCTGTGCTGGATATATGGCTTTCAACTCTCTGGAAAATTTGGCTGCTAGGCAGATTGCCTTTTAATTATCATTCTCTGAAGCCATTCCTAGCTCTGCTAAAAGCTTTGTGAAGGCAGTCACCTTCTCTGAAGGTCTGAAGAACATTCATCCCTTTGCATGCCTGTGCTATTGCCAGTACACTGAGCCAAAGATGCACATATTCCCTGGCTCTGGCTATAGCCTGGGTCCCATCCCAGTGCCTCTTTTCACAGAGGTGCCCTCAGGGCTGCCTCACCACCCCATCCATACACAAAGATGTGGTGTGACCCTTTATTCCTGGTCCTCTCCATCTCTGCTCTAGGAGTGGTCACCCCAGCATTGTCCTTTCCTCTTCACTGCCATTCTAACATTTGCTATTTATTTATTTTAAGCTGGGCTCTACAGCTGCCCAAATTTCTATCTTCTAGCAGACTCAATCATCAGCACCCATGGGGTCATCATCCACCCCACATTCCCTGGTCTAGCAGGGAAGGAAAGGGAAAACATGCACCGGCAAGGTCCTGCACCAGACAGGAACACTAAGGCAACAATCATGAGCACAGATACTAATCCTGGCTTCCTAGTATACTCCTTGCCAGTGAGAACAGTAATTTCTTTGAAGTCCCCAGACACTTGTAGACTTAAATGGAATTTGGCTCAGGTTGCCTTTTTTTGATACAATAATTTGCTTTAATGATGTGAGTGAAATTACTCCAGTTCCCTTCCAGTTTGAGACACAGCTGATTGAAGGGGAGGGTGTGGAGTTGCAGTAAGAGGGAGGAAGAGGGAAGTCTCCTTTGAAAGCAGATAAATCTTACCACTTCTTCTAATTGCATAAAAATGAAAAGCTAAGCCATAAACCGGAGCGCAAGCCTGAGATTACTTGACAGCCTGTTATTCGAATGCAGAATGCAGGATGGAACAGACAGAGAGGAGCTTAGTGCTGGAAAAGGCACTTATCTTCACTTGTAAAACCCCTGTGTGTATGAGAAGTCATCCCCAGCCTGGCAAAGGAAGATTAATGCAGACCCATCAGGATTAAAAGGCATGGACACAAGAGACTGTGACACCAGACCCACATGGCCCCTGATCTGTGGGGAACTGACACCTCAGTCTGGCCAGAGCTCAGGCCCCTGTCTCATGAAACACTGGAAACCCACCCATCTGTTATGTACTGATGAACATGTAAAGGAATCATTTTGCTATGAGAACTGACTTCCCAGTCCAATTAACCCTGTGAAAAGACTCCTGCTGTTTTCAAAGAGCTTTAGATCAAGCCCAGGAGTGGCTGATAACACACAGTGCGTGTTCCTGTGGCCCAGAAGGACAGCAGATATTGCTGCTAATGTTTGGCAGCTCCTGTTAAAGCCAAAGCATACCAGAGTGGCTCCTCAGAAATGACTTGCTATGGAGTGACAGAAAATTGGCCTTGGTGTTAAAATCCAGAGTTGTTTTCAAAGTCAACTGGAATACATATTTGTATGTCAGATTTTTACTTTGAAAAATTCAACATGCGGAAACCACAATTGCTCTATGATAAGAGAGGGGTAAACAAAGAGAAGAACAAAAGGAGCTGTGAAAGGCAGTGGCGTGTTGCAATCTATTTGAGTGTTTATCTGCAGCAACATGCAGAGGTGGATTCATACAGCCAAATTTAGGCAATGAGGAGAGGTTCTCAAGTTTGGAGTCCAGTCTCCCTGGGTGTCTTCTGTAGTTAATGGAGAGACAGGCAGGTCCATGTGGTAATTCAATCCACCTCTGCTCTGAATCATCCTGGGAGGTGTCTGGCTCTTGATGGTAGAGGGAACCTGGTGTACCTGGTTGCATCCCTCAGGTGCATCTAGTGGCACTGTGAATGGACAGAAGACAGGACCCAGTGAAGAAGTCCACCAAAACTCAGGATGTTCTGTGATTCTGTAAAAAAAATCTGGTTTTAATTCCCATAAAAATTAATTAGAACTAGCCTAGTTGCCTGAATGCTAACTGGAAAGAGAAATAAAAGGGAGTGAATGGGATGCTAAAGAGGCAGAGGACCAAACTCTGCTCTGTGCCTGTGATCCACCACACCCAAGGAACCCTATCAGTGTTGGGGGAAATACAGCAATGGCAGTCTTTGTGCCACATGGATTTTTGGGTTGCTAAACTGGAGCTGTAACAGCCCCTCTTAAATTGAAATAGTCCTGCTGCACCAGTGGCATCCTTCTTCAGCTGCTGGACTGAGGAGGGTGACAACATTGACAGACAGCTACAGTTCTTTGAAAGTGGGATAGTGTGTCATCCTGAGTTGGAAGGAACAGATGAGGATTATTGAGTCCAACCCTAGCCCTGCACAGACACCCCGACAATCCCACCCTGTGCATCCCTGAGAGCGCTGTCCAAACGCTCCCGGAGCTCTGGCAGCCTTGGGGCCGTGACCATTCCCTGGGGAGCCTGGGCAGTGCCCGACACCCTCTGGGGGAAGAACCTTTCCCTGATATCCAGCCTAAACTTCCCCTGACACAGCTTCCACTTGCACCAACCCACTCCTGTTCCTGAGGCAAAACAGCTTCTCCAGCTTTGTTTTTGGTTTATCAATGTACGAGTGAGAAGGAAGCAGAGCAAAGGTTTCTCAAACAGGTTAGGGGCTCGGCAGCACTTTGGGCAGAGGGAACATAATCTCTAGAGCTGCCAGCATGTGCTTGGGACTTCCAGGCAGTGAGGGTGAGTCACAGGGAGGGACAGAGAGAGAGAGAAAGAGAAGGGAGCTCAGATCTGGGAAGGTAGAGAGTGTGGGTGGAAGGCAATTACCATGAAAGAGCAAAGGGCTGCTGTGTGAGTCAATTGAACCCTATAGATACTAATAGTTATCATAAATACCAAAGAGGTTTTAGCAAGCACAATTTTCAGAAAGTAATAAAAGAAAACTGTTTCCTGTGGTTAGAAGGACCAGAGAAGACGATGTGAGTGGAGCAAGAGGAGATACCAGGCCCGCGCATGCAAGGAAAGGAGCATTGCGGAGGATGACATAATGGAGCACGGATTAGCAGCAATTATGTGGCATAGGCACAAGATTGGATGATTAGCTTTTCCAGAAAGATGTTGTGCTGTTTTTCCCAGTAATCTCTTATTAAATGGGTGCTAGAATGCATGAACAATACAAGAAAACCCCTTCTTATTCTAGTGGTTTTCTTTCCATAGCTAAGTAAGTTTTGCCCATAAAGCATTGCAGGACACTATTTTTTTTCCTAGTGCTGCTTCATTTCAGTGCTATGTGTCTTTCTTGCTTTGGTTTTCAGGTGGCACTAAATGTGAGGCAGTTGGCATAAACATTCTTAACTCCTGAAGTTTCTTTTTGGGAGTTCTGTCAATGCAGAGATCACTGTTTACTGCTTGCAACATTATCCCTTACAAAGGCCTGCACTGTGGGGTGCAATAGCCTATCAGTGATTCATCTATCTTCTTTCTTTAGAAAATGTACTGAGAGGTGAATAAGCATTATAACAATATTTTTACTCATGTTTTAGATTTTAATAACAAAACAGGCATTGTGAAGTAAAAAAAGATAGAAGTGCATCTTTGAAGCTAAGACAGCAAAACAATGTCTAGGACAATGCAGAGTTTTTTCTAACCCTTTTACAATTTTATAAAGGCTAAATTTTGGGCATTTCCAAAATTCAGAAGTGGTTTTTTCCCCATTTTCTGAGGGACAGAATGCAGTGACTTTCAAATGAAATTGTCAATAATGCACCTAAGCCATTTCTACTGATTCAATTTGCAGGTGAAGTATACCACTACTCAGAATGGATATAAGCATGGGAAACTCGGCCACAGATGTAGGTGAGGGCTATGCATGCAAACCAGAGCAGGGAGAGAGAATTTCTATCTGAAATTATAGGAGGGATTGTTATGCATTTGATATGGTGTCAAGACTTTTCCTGTTCTGTGACATGAAATTTCTGCCTCAGTGATTTCAGATGAGACAGTGCAGAAGATGCTTAGAAAAGAGGCTACAGAAAGTGAACCTACCCTGACCTTCATGTTCCTGCCATAATGTGCTTTTGAACAGAGAGTTGCAGTTGGTATCCAGGTTGTGTCCAAGTTTAGTATTTGAAAGTTCCCATTTGGGTTAAAATTTCAGTCTAGCAGTTATTTCTTTTTTTTTTTTCTGGCAACTGCCAATGGATCCTGAATTTGGCTCCCACCTAGGTGTGCATTGGTGTCTGATCTCTAGCTCAGTCACATATTTCTGCAGTATTTCTGCCTTGGGGCATTTACTTCAAGTGGCTTTGGGCTGTAGGCTTTCCTCCAAGGGCTGTGTCTGGGCACAGGCCGTGCAAGGGGAGGAGAAGGCCCCTCTGAGTCAAATATTTGAGTGTTGCTATATGAAAGTTTTTTGTTTTTTAAGTGAGAAGTAGCTATTCTCTGTATTTGGTTGCTTGGTTCCCAGAATGTGACTTGATGAAACAGGGAATGATCCCAGCTGCAGAAGTAGTCAGAAGGATCAGAAAACAAAAAATGTTTTGAAGGCTGAAGCCCTGAGAGTTGTCAAACTCAACTCTTTGGACCAGTGAATAGTTCATAGCTAAATCTTGCTGAATTTCTAAGGTGGAAGGATTCATGTCTCCTGTCCTCAAAGAGGTATTATGGGATAATTTTTCTGTCATTCTCTCACACATTGTATTGATCATCAACATACAAAAGGTAAGGTCAAGCTCAGAATCTTTCAATAAAATGGAGTTTGAAATGCTTGTAAAGCCTGGGTGTGCGCAGTGAACAAGGAGGAAGGAAGACAATGCAATTCCTCATTGAGAGAGTGCATCCATCATGTGCACCAAGTGGATCAGAGGGTCCTGTGGAAGAAAAAGGTTGTGTTGCTGTAGAACTGCAGGCTGCATTCCTGTGCATGCAAAGGAGACAGGTGAATTCAAGTTTCACTGTCAATCCTTGTCCTGGCATTTTCTGACTTGCAAGTGCTTGACCTCATGACCTGAAAATGTTAGTGTAGAGTTGCTTTCTATCACTTAGTATTATGTATGCTTAGAGAGGTTTGAATGGAAAGACTGGCAGAATGAACTAGGACATAAAACCCTGATGTAAACTTTTTTTTTAAATTTTAAGTAATAGTTCTTTTCATACTTAATTTTCTGAGGCTTTATCTATATCGTAATATATTGGCACACTCGTTTTTAAATTACCAAGTTAATTGAAACCTGTTAAATCCTAGAGTTTAACAGTTTGGCATTGTAGAGGCATTGCTCAAATTCATCCATCATATTGCTCTAATGACATTGGTATTTGGCTTATTGCACCCCTTTCATTTTGGAAGGCTAATCCTGCTAGTCCTACTCACAGTGGAGGGATACATCGACTTGGCCTATTACACTGGACTCCTTTGTGTCAACAACTCAGTAAACAAAAAGACATATCTGGATGCTTTTGCAGGGAACAAAAGAAACAACAACAAAAAAGAACTGTTTTGTGTATTTCCAAAGAAACAGAAGCATTCACAGGGCAAATGAAAACTTTGCTACATGGGTGATAGAAAACCGCTAAGTGATAATTTCAGTAAGTTTGCTAAAGGTTGCACTCTGCTTACAAACTCTTGATTAAATCCATCCTACCTCCTAAACTCTCGATCTAATTAAAACAAGATGTATTTTTAGATAAAGACGTTAGAACACTCTGTAATTTCTATGGCTGATTGCACTCTGCAGGAGCAGGGGAGGAAGGTGAATGGCTGGGTGTGTATGAGCACAGGTACGTGTGTACGTGTGTGCCAGTATCTGAAACAAGGTGGAGCTGAGTCTTAGTTGGAAGAAGAAAATCAACCTCAGCAATTTCTGGATTTGCTTGGGATTTTTTTTTTTTTAAAGAAAAAAAGCCCTTGTAAAAGGTACAGCCTGCAAAGCATCTTGGCTGTGTTTCCCAGGGTAAGTGAAGAAAGGTGGTAGGTAGTAGAAGCAGGATATTGAGGCACATATCTGGATAGAAGAGTGGTTGACCAAAGTCCATTGAACAGAGATCTCCCAGCTTCACAATGAGCTGCCCAAATTCTGTCTAGAGAAGTATTAGTTGGGAGACATCACCACACCACAGCTGCTGGGTGGCTGAGGAGAAAATAGATGTTGTGGCTTCACAGCAGCTCCCCCGTGGGGCCCACCAGGCCACTTCTGTAACCAGCAGTAATTAACACCCCTATTTCCAGTGCTAGCTCCATGGCCATGAGGCAGGCCTGGGAAGGTGAGAGCTTTCCCTCTGAGAGGCCCCTGGGTTGTGGCTAAACTTGTAGGGTGAGCACTGTAGTATCCTTTGAACACACAAAGAGAGTGGGCAGCTGGGAAGAACCTAAGATGGGGAAAGAGGTGGGTTAAACTTGGTCTCTTGTTATCTAACTAACCTGGGGAATAGCAGTGAGATTGGTTAGTGAAGAATGAGAAAGTATCTATATCTTAGGATGTCATTGTCAGAGTCATAGAGCAGAGCTGAATTTCATATTCCAGATGTTTCAGTTTTGGTTTTGGCTGTCATTTGCTCTTCTGTGACAAATATGTGTGTCTGAATCAATGACTGGAGGCAGAAAACAGAAGAAATCATATTTTTTACGTTTCAATTGGAGTTGCTAGAGCAAACTTCTATGGGAAGTGATGGGCTGTTCATCTTGGAAAGTGCTCATGAAAATTAAAATCCATTCCAGCATGTGCTTTAAAGCTGAGTTTCTCAGATGAGTGGTTTGTGACCTCTTTAGGGGTCAAAAGAGGATTTGGGTGATACTACAAAGTGTCATATGGCATTGTGCAGCCCCTTGCCTCCTGAGAGAGAGGCAGTGCAGAGGTGGGTGTCCTGTAGTTGCACCAGCCAAGGCACAGCACCGTGGCTTCAGTGTGCTGTAGGAACTCAGCTCCTTCAGACCTGTGGAATGTGCAGTAGGCAAGGACAGTGGAGCAGAGGAGGTGTGTTATTGCCAAGTGTGGAGTCAGCACCTAAAAAGTCACAAAACTTGTGCTGGGTTTATACTTGGTTCATCTACATTAAGAATTTGAGGTTTAATATATTCAGGATGTCCTCCTCATCCTTAGTGGGAGATATTTGATCCACAAACTAGTATTAGCATCCTAGGCATGTAACTAACATGCTAGTTAGTGTTTGTCTGTTTAACATGGCTGAATTTGAAAATTGTCCTTTAGATGGTACTCCTGAGCAACCTGAAGGAGATATTTAAGATTTGCTGTGCCTACACTCCTGTACCTTCTCTGGAGCTGGAAAGCACTGACACGTTTGGCAGGAGTGAGGAGGATGGTTTGTTTTAGAATTACTACTTTGGCAACAGCACCAGCTCAGCTAGGCAAAATCTATGGGCAACTGGAGAGGTAAGACCAGATTCCAACCCAACATCTTTCTTCTGTGCAAATGAATAACAGCAGCTACAGAAAAATTGATCATTTAAAAGATTTTGAAAAGGATAGTTTGGATGGCAGAGGGAAGCACTAAAACTAACAGTACTCTAATTTTTTAATGCCTCTCCTTTTTGCTGTCAGCCTGCTTGTTACTGGTGGTACCTATGTGAGAGTCAGTTTATATATATATATATATATATATATATATATTCTTATTAATTTTTTCATATAAATTAATGCATAGCACTCATTCTGTAGCATGGAAGAGATTGCAAGTATGGGCAAGTCACTGTCCTGGCTCACACTCTGTCTGGGAAGGTAAGACTGCAAAGAAGCAGGAAAGCAGCACAGTACAAGGAGGTGGCTCCCTCAAACCAACGCAGCACATCAGAGACAAGAGTTGGACCAGATCTTGTAGCTTTGATCCACTATTGGAGCCACTGGAGAAGTGGCTCTCCTCATCTGTGGATCTTCTGGAAGAATGGGTGAACAAAGAGAACAAGTTTAGGCTGCTCTTCAGGACCAGAAGGCTCTCAACATCCGGCACCTACTGGATTCATCCTTCCCACAACCTGCCTTAGCTTGCAAACGTGGGAAGTGAGCTGATGTTCTAGGTGTGAACAGAGCAGTGTAAGAACTGAGTCAGGTTTCCTGATTTCCTATGAGTCTGTGACTCCAGAGGACAATCCCACATCCTCATTTCAAATTCTTACCTATGGGATGAACTGGCTTATCATTCCCATGATTTGACATCATAGTCCTAAGGTCTTTCATTTAGAAAGACAATAGGATTGTAAATGTTGTGAAATACTGCCCTCAGTGTGTGCCATGGAGACTTTCTGTGCCATTTAGAAGCACCAAGCCTCTGAAATGTGGGACATACTGGTGCAGACAACTAAAACCAGCAATCCCATGTCCAGCAACTGCTTGGGTTTGATCCTGTAAAGATGTACATCTGCTGGAAACTCTAACTAACAATTTTCTACAAGCTCCTGTGTGGGTTTTCAATCCCTTCCTTTTATATTGTGCTATAATGGTTGGAATTGTCTCCAAAAAGGAATGGGTGATTCTTTAAGTTTCAGTAATCACCAAGGAGCTGAGCAAGAGGTTGGTTGACAAAGATATTGCGTGTGAAAGATGTTACTAAGTTAAGATGGTAGGGAGCCAATTAAGATGCTTTTTGCCAGCTTTTTCATTAAAATTCATTAAAACCTTTGAGAACCAGAAGATGTTTTGGATTAACTGCCACATTCAAATTCAAAAAACCAGCCTTTTGCATAGTTCTGTGCTTCAGTATTCACATCTTAGAGTGCCACTTCTCATCTATTGCTATTGCTGGGAATTTCAATCTCTGATTTTTTAAGACTCTGGGCTTTTCTTTATTTCACACAGGACAGGTTTGAAGATTATTTTGTTTGCCTATACAGTGTCTCACTATGTTCAAAGGAAAGTTTGGAATGTTTTGGATCCCACCATCAGCTGATGCCAATTAAGAAGAAACGGTGGAAACTAACACATTGTAGCCAGGATAGTAGGGTTCCTGCAGCACCACTTAATTCCTTGATAAAGTTGCCCTACAAAAATTGCTGGAGTCCAGCTTTGATTCCTGGCTTCAGTAACTCACAAGATCTTCTCAGGGACCTATTTCTTCATGTTTTTTTTTAGTCAGTGTCAGTTTACAATTTGGCAGCTTTCTACACAGCTTTCCTTATAACTATATCCAGGCCAGGACAGCTGTAAGCTTGCAAGTCAACAGCTTGCAATCAAACCCGAGGATCTCAGCCACTAGGAACACAGTCTGTCAATAAGACAAAAATAAAAGCTACCCACCAGTTTACCATGCATCGGTGTCAGGGGTATTTAATTCCACCCCTTCTAGCTTGGAGTAACAGCAGTTTGAAAGTATTAGCTTACTTCTGTGTGAGTTCACCAAATTTAGTGAAGCGTGTGGAATGTGGGTAGAATTTTGGTATTTTGTGAAGAATTTGAAGCTCATGAAGATGCAAAGAATTGGGGGCCAGTGAGATAAGTTATTGTAGGCAAATATAATATAGTTTTTTATTTTCACATTTTTGATTCAGATCATGATGAAACTAATAGTTTGGAATGATGTGAGTTTGGCCAGCCTTGGGATAATTTCCAGAACCCAGAACACCACAGCTGTTATCTGTCATTGCCTCATTGATAGTCTCTATATAGAATTCAAGGATTTACTGGTTGTAGAACAGAAACTCTCTCTTCATCCTCAGAGAAGGTTTTTCCAGTTCAGCAGTGAATACAGCAATCATTGCATGTGGGTAGGGAAATAAAGGAGGGAGAATATCAGTTTCTAGAAACTTACCAGAAGCGTGCCAGAATTTTTTTTCTCTCCTTTCGTTCTTGCATAAAAAAGAATACACCAGCTATATCTTGTAAAAGCTGAACAAGGAGCTTTTTATAACTGGAAAAAAAGCCATCAGGCAAACACTGAATTATCACTTTTTTTTTTTAATGTTGGCTATGCAGAGTTTTATTTTTCTCTGCAAGCCCTGTATTTGTCACACTGAGTCATCTGAGGTCAAGCAGCTCAATCCTCTCTGCCATAGTGCCCATCTTTTTCTGGGATCAGTCTTGGCACGCTGGCACAGTGCAGCTGTTGGCATTCCCAGGCCCAGCTTGGCTTGGCTGCCCCTGGCAGTGCAGTCAGTGGTGCCTGGCATGGACCAGCAGCTCCTTCAGGCCACGCCGCGTCGCCTTCCCCCTTCTTGTGCAGAGCTTCTCCTGGTGCTGTCACAGCTGGGACCACATCATGGACAAAGTGACACTGGGGAGCAGCAGGTTCGCTCTATGAGACTTCTTTCTCCCAGTATTTCTAGTTCTCTCTGGTCTGTCCTGTTTTATTCCTGGAATTTATTACCATTTCAGCCCTACTGCAGACTTCAGTCAGTAAAAGTGACTTTAGCTGGCTGCAGTGTGTTAGGACCTTATACTACAAGCTATTTGATCTCTCTTTTGGGTTTACATTTTCCTTCTGAGTGAGTGATTTTTTTGGCATGGGAAGCATTTTTATTAATTATGAACTTTTCTGTGTGTTAGAGTTTCGTGCAATGGTGTCGTTTGGACATACATGATGATACACTGCTGAATATTTGGCAGAACTGAGATCCCTTCACCTAGAAATGTCAATGTTTGTCTTTCACTGAAATAGCACAATGGTGGTTTGGAGCAAAATAACCGAACTGGATAGGGAACCTACCATGACAGTTATGATTCAAAAATAGTCCACAGTATGAAAATCATTATAAAGTCAAGTTTCCCATTTGAAGTCTCTAGATCTGTGAATTACATTTTCCTCTATTAGTAAAACAAGGAGGATAATCTCTTCTGTGCAGTGTGAATTCATTCATTACCATTTCTAGGAAGTCCTGAGTGAGCCTATTTCATAAATCTGGCTCTTTTGCCACCCAAAATTCTTCTTTGGTAGGTTATGGCCAAAATCTGTCCTGGCATCACTTGACTTCTCCAGTCAGAAAGAACCCTAAGAAACACATAAAATGTTACACCTTTTGTTTTTGAATTAAACCCACATTCACCTATACTTTGTATGCGTTTCATACAGATAAGTCATAAATATACAATATTTATGTCCCCAAATGAGCCCCAAAACAGTTGCAGGCCTCTGACATATGTACTCAATTTTACATTCATGGGATTGTCCTCTTGGGCCGTAGAGTTAAATATCGTGTCTGAACTTCTAGATTGAGTTGTTTGAATCTGAACTGGAAAATATCAGCCCTTTACTTAAGCCCTTTTACTTAAGTAATCAGCAGGTTTCTTGCCCTCCCCCCAAAACAAAACAAAATAAAAAAAAGCTAGGATGGTTTCTATACAGAAAAAATGCAGAAAAAGTGTTCGAACAGAAAGAGCAGAAGAATACAACATATAGTTAATACTTACAGGGATTCTAAGCAGGCAATTTTAATTATCTGATTTTCCATCAGTTCTTTGATTCCAAAAAATGCCAGAGGATTTTTAACACCACAAGAGATCAAGCCCTCTGTTTCATCTGTGGGAGGCAACAACAAACTGTAGGACATGCATCATCATCTGTGACCACCTATTTTCCTTGTGAATTAGTCATTTGGTATCTCCAGAGGAACTGGATTTTGGGTTAGCATGAAATCTCATTGTTTTGTTCTACAAGAAAGACGCTGATTCTTGTTAGCTTTTGGGAGTTGGTTTGTGATGTTTGGATTGTATTATCAGGATCATGCACCATATGGGTTACTTATCAGATCCTTCAGGAAGTTATAGTTTTCCCTACACCAACTAAAAATCCCCAAAGGGGCGATTTTCTTATTCTCATCTTTCTGTAAGACAGAAGGAATGCTGTTGATTTTTTTTCCTTTCTGGTGACAGAAAGTTTTGAAGCATAACAAACAAGATGCTTAGGAGAGTTCTAAAGCATACTTCAAGACATGGCATTAAGGTATTATTTATAATTCTTTTTTTTCCTGATAGCATGCAAAACATTCTCTTCATTAAAGGAACTGAACAAATACATATGTTGTTCCATTAGTGCAACTAGTTTTTCCTTTAAAAGAAAGATTTTTAGCATTCTGTAAGTATTTTTTAGAGCACACTGGAAGACAGAATAAAAGCACTCAGCTTGGAAAACACTGGTCAGCCCAGGAAGAGCCTTAGGGAAGATGGATTTTGAACAGCATGAGCTGTGATTTTTTTTTACCCTGTCTGTGGGGTGGGCTTCCCCACACAGAAAGATATATTGTGTCTCATGGTCAAATTTTCAAAATAAGTGAGAATTCTGTTTACCCTCCAAATGGGTGGCCAACTCATCAAAAAGAATTGTCTGTCAACTGAGTAGATTTGTGAGAGGGGTGAGTGGTCCTACTTACAGACTGAACCCATGACCTCCTAATCCTATCTCATGTGTAGTGCCTGCCAGACTGTTCAATGGTCATTAGACCTGGGTGAACAATTTGGACAAAAAAAAAAATGGAGCCATTCTGGGGATTAAAGATCCAAAGAAACCAAAACCCAGCTCTCAGACTTACTCTGGACTTTCAACTTCCACTCAGTTTTATTTTATAGTAATGTCTTTCTCATGCTGCATGTTTGTTCTGCCATGGCAGTAGACTTTCATCCTCGATCATGTAGGCTGTGCTAGGAAAACTTGAGGATATGGCACAAATGCTTTATGTGTGAGGTAGAGAAACCAGAGCTTAATGATTCATGGTAATGGCATAATGCAATGGTAATCCAATAAAATCAGGCACTTTGATTTTTACTAGGGATGAAATGCTCAGAAGTTGGATGAAAACATTGGCCTAATTCTAGAAGTGTTACTGGATAGAAATTTTTATATCATCCATACTCTATAGAAAATCCATGAATTACAGAAAATTCAGAAGCACTGAATGATTTGAACTTTAAATCTTAGCTCCTAGGGTCCCTTGAATGTACAGACTGGCCTAGAAATTAAACAAAGGGTGACAGTATTTAAGCCTGCAACTGAAAGATACTTTTTCACCAACACATGTAGCTCCTTACAAGAAAAACTTCTCTGACTTTGTTTGGAGACACAGGAGAATGACTTGGTAAGGCTGGAGGTGATGCCACCTCATCTTCTCAGCTCACAGATCTCCAGTTGGAGCAATTCTCATTCTCCTGAGTAGTTGCTCTGACTCTCAGAAGTGCAATGAAACCAAAACACATCAAGCCTACTTTAGCTACTGTTTGTTGGGAAAATTAAATCCTATGCTGGAATTCCACTCAATACTGCACCAAAACTTGGCGTAGATTTATTAAGGCTGTGTATCAGTGGGAGGCAATATATGCAATATTTTTAAGACTCTTAAAATAGATGCTTTTAAAGCACATCTTTGTGTATTTTAGGTACTTAGTGAAGATACTTTTACTTGACCTGTCTCAGACAGTAAAACCTCTAATGTAAATATTAAGCACAATCTAAGCAAATTGTTTTTCTATACTTTTAACCATACTTCCTCTCCATCTGCCCCATGTTCTCAAAGTCAGATGCTGCAAATCAAAGGAGTGCTCATAACTGGACACTAATTGCTGAACTGCTACTGTTCTACTAATGAGGGGGTGAGGCACAAGAAGCCAAAATACTTTTGGGCCTGTTTTACACAGCTGCAATGCAGTCCATGCAGGAACTGAAGAAGTCAGAAGCAATGGTAATTCACTGTAAAGTGAGGACTGAAAAGCCACTTTAGGTCTCAACTCTATTTTACTAAGTGGAGCTAAAGACGTGGTATGGCAAAAGCAGTTATCTTGTTTTTGTATCCCTGAGAGGAGAAGAGGGGAGTGTAATTCCAGTCATGATGTGTAGTTTATCTTCTTGTGCAGAAAAGCTTGGACCAGTGGGAGAGAACATTGAAAAAGGGGATAGAAATGATCAGAGGTTTCATGCATGAGAGGAAAATTTGAATGAGGACTGGTTTTTTCTGCAGAAGGTTTATGAATCACGTAAAGGGCAGTGCAAGACCTCTGGGGACAAAATATTCTGTTCCCATTGAGTATCAGAGAAGAAGCCCTGAGCTTTAGCTGCAGAAATTTCATAGAATAGAAACATTGGATTATTCTGAGTTGGAAGGGACCCACAGGGATCATCAAGTCCAACTCCTGGCCCTGCACAGGAGAACCTCAAGAATCTTACCTGTGCCTGAGTGTTGTTCAAAAGCTCGTTGAGTTCTCTCAGCCTTGGAGGCATGACTATTCCCTGGGGAGCCTGTTCAGTGCCCAACCACCTTTTTAGGGAAAATTTAGGTAGGATGATTTATAAATGGTATGAAGTGCCTGTCAGGAGTGGGAGAGGTGCAGCGCTCTTGGCCTAGCACCATGTACAAATCACATCATCAGGGGAACCACTGGGGGAAAGTCTGCAGGCTCCAGACTTCACATCTTAGAGAATGTCCATGGCTGTCCTTGTCTATGACCACAACCCTTTTAAAACAAACTAATCTTCTGAGCATGCCATAGTGCTTAAAAGATATTTAAGTCACGGAGTTTTAGGAATCTTTGATAATTTCTGAGCTTCCTAATAGTCTGTGATGCTGCTGTTAGCTTAAGTTTTTCTTCTGTGGAACAGATAAATGTAATTCAGACAGAAAGCTAGCTTCTCTATCAATTTCTGTTTTACCTAGGGGTAAAAAGGTAAAAAGATCAGTGGCAAAAGAATGGTAGCATCAGGGAGAAAAATGGGAGTAAGTATTTGTTAGCAGTGAAAGGAGATGTCTGTGACAGTGTGGGGCTGACTGATGATGAAGACTGGACTGTGGCTCAGATGTGAGTGTTAAGCCAGGCTTAACCTGCTCTGGGTGCTCACTGGCTGACATTGTGTGTGCCATCAGCTGCCTATAGCCCCAATAGATTGCATACAACTCACTTTGGTAGAGCTGTTTTAGTAGCACCTCTGCAGGCTCAGCTGTGAATCCCAGACAGTCCTTACCACTCACCTCTTTAAACCTCTTCTTTCTTTGGGTTGCATGGCCATAAATTATCAAATTCAGAAAGAGAACTGGAGGAAAAAGGAATTCAAGATGCCCATAGTCACCAGCATCTTCAGTTTGAAGGCAAGAAGCAGCTAAATTGGGGTCAATATGCCACCTTACAGAAAGGCAGGTAAATGCCTGTGTGTGTATGACTGACAGTGTGTGTGGGATCTTTTGAGAGAGGATTTTAGAAGGAGAAGTATTCCATCCAGCTGCTTTCACAAGCTTACAGTGATTTTCAAAACACCAAGGACACACCCAGCACGGGCCACTGGGATAATAACACAGATGCAAGATTTTTATGGCTGCACACCAAATTTAGAAACTCCCTCTAGAAAAACAACTCAAAATGACTTTTGCTAATCCTTCTGAACACCTGGAATAGACTCAACAAGCCAGGGAACTAGAAAAGTTACTGTGTGGTTTACCAGGCCTCTTATATCACTCAGAATTGAAATTTTGAAATAAGTAGCTGAAAGAAACCTTAGACATTCATAGATAGCCCTGTTTGGTGTCACATTATTTTGTGCCAGTGTTGACAGTTCAGATTATAAAACAGGGAGTTGTTGTTCACAGAAAGCCCATATGCAGCATACAATAATGTTTTAAATGCTTGGACATCTGCATAGGAAATAAACCTTTATATTCTGCAGTTTCTGAGGGGTTCTCCCCTTTTTCTCCACACTTGAGACTTTCTCAGACTGAACCTATTTTATAGTAATATCCAACTTTTAGGTACAGATTTGAAGGTCTGATCAGACTAGTGATCAAGCCCTATTTCCATGTCTAACCAACATGTATAATCTCAAATAGACAAACTGTCTCATAGCTTCAGTAGGGTAATTCCTGTAAGGAGCTAACCAGAAATTATCTGTCTGATGGATCAGAATTTCTTTTTGCATGATCACCAATAGGCAGTGGGGAGTTTTTCTGGGTTCAGGGAATGCAGGCCTGCTCCATGGAAGTGCCAAGCACTTTTACTTACAGCTGGTGTGGTGATACAAGAAAGACTGCAAATAATTTTATCATCAGGGAACAGACTCAGAAAATGAGAGACAAAATTAGTTAACACACTAAGAGACTATTAAAAAAATTATTTCCAAGTGCCATTTGCTATTTGCTTAAAAGTGGGTTGCATTTTTTTTTTCTTTTCAATAACTATTAACTAAAAGTATAGAAAACCTACCAAGTGTAGCATTTCTGCACTCTGCATTTCTTAGGCAACTTCCTTAGTGTAACACCTCTACCTTCTTAATTTATTTTGGGATCTGGTGTTTAGCATGAGGTCTTTGTACAGGGTACATTATTCTGGTACATTGACTTGGGCTGACTTGCAGTTAACAACAAATTTTCCATGGAAGCAAATAGAACTGCATGACAGGAAAACACAAAGGGTGTCAGCCATACATCTAGCACCTTGCAATCTGTGATAGATCTCTTGTATTTAGTAAGGTGGTCCTAAAAGCATTTTCCTTCCTACATCAAGGCTTTGCAATGCTTAGCTGAGCTATGCAGGCTGAAAGGGACTTTCAGGGCACTTTCGTTTGAAGTTGCAGCCCAGGGAGGTAACTTAAAATTGGCTGACCAGCCCTAGCACAAACCTGGCCTGGGAGCAGAATGCATACCCAGGCATCCCGCCTGTGCCAATCTGAGCAACCTGCTCCAGTGGAAAGGGAGGCCCTGGCACAGGGTGCCCAGAGCAGCTGTGGCTGTGCCACCCCTGGAAGTGCCCAAGGCCAGGTTGGATGGGGCTGGGAGCAGTCTGGGATAATGGAAGGTGTCCCTGCCCATGGCAAGGGGTGGGACTGGATGGGCTTTAAGGTCCCTTCCAACCCAAACTCTTCCATGATTCTGAGGAGCAGGATCTGTTTCTTTCCGAGGTGATGTGGAAGGAGCATCCTCTCTCCTGTCCTTGGTGCTGGAGATGGAGAGTAGTTGTACATTCAGCCCATGTCTCTGACAGAGGTACCTCTGCACCACCACCCAGCCTCATGCAGACACACCACCCATATCTGGTGGGATATTGCAGTTTTCCTGTGAAGGAATAAACTCTGACATGAATTAAAAAAAAAAATAAAAAAAATTAAAACCCCACAGTTTTCCTCATTCTTACCCATTCATGCTAAACCTGGAAGGGTCCATGGTTTCTGCTTCTGGGACTTCGTGTTTCTTTTCCAGTTGTTCCCACATCTTGAGAACAACACAAACGTGTTCACTGTGAATGAGTGTCCCCCATCTACTGCAGTTTGAGGGAAAGATGAAGGTGGGTAAGTGAGGAGGAAAAACACAAGGGCTCAAGGCTTCGTAATCAAACTGGGTCTATTGTCAAGGCACCAGTGGTCTGCCTGGTCCCACTTGGGTGGTGCCAAGGATGGCACAATATACTAAATTCTCCAACATAATGGCTTAGTAGACTTTCAGAATTTATTCTCATTGGTTGCTCAGATCCTGATGAGCTCCTAGCTGAACCATGACAGCAGTAAAGCCAGCTGACTTCATTTTGGGAAGGAAGAGTCTTCCTCTCCTGTAGACCCATTATTACATGCTTTCCTCTTTCAATTTTTGTATCACATCCATGAAAGCCCTATGCAAACAAGGCAAAAAATATGAGATCTTTCAAAAATGTTTAATGAAAAATATCACAAAGCACATATTTTAAGATAGATGCCAGTAACAGTCCACTTTAAAGATTTTAAAGCCACAAGGCATACCTGGTGTTTTAGAATGAGCTAACCAACAGATAGCTGCTTCTGTGTAGGACATCTGTGGTAGGACTGGGGCAGGCTTTCATCAGATCTCACAAATTAAGCAGGGTATGGTCTTGATAAATCTTGGATTTTGCCTGAAGATTACGTATTTCCTTCCTCTTAATCCATTCCCCAAACAGAACAGACTGCTAAACTTTGGTCAGAGACAAAATATGCACTTCACTTAAGTTTAAATAAGGCTTGGAATTGATAAAGCTTGGAAAATACCCATATATATATATATATATATATATATATAT
>VYZP01034495.1:73255-101189 GCA_013400635.1 Hypocryptadius cinnamomeus
TATATATATATATATATATATATGTATATGTTGTGTGTGATTGGAGAAAGCTTATTTGTTCTTATTTACTATAAGAAAAACATGACAAAACCATGGGCTTCACATACAGAAGTGTGAAATTTTCATTCTTCTATGACAATGAACTGTTTCTGCATAGACACAGAAAATCTGTGAGTTTTCTCTTCCAGCCACTTTGGTATCTCAAAGTTGCATTCCATGCCAGGAGAACTGCAATGTCCCACCCCAGTTATTCTGCAGGGTAACTTTGCTTTCCACAGTGGTGGGTTGCTGCTCAGCAAACAGCTCTGTCAGATATTAGTGTGGCTCTTTCTAGTACTAAAGGGAGCCAGAAATGGGGTGGAAAGCAAGTTACAGTGCTAGACATCAACACCAGCTGTGAGTGCTTAAGGGGCATCTTGGCTTTGAGGAATGGACTTTGTTGTTACTGGGGGTGGAAGCTGCTTGGGACTCTGCAAGGTAAGGCATGTGCATGTTTGCAGAACTGGACTGGTAGGTCCTGCTAACGCTGTTTATAGAGACAAAAGAAAAAAACTGTGTGAAACAAAAGTGTTTCAGTTGGATTTCTAAGTCGGATAAAGCTCTGTTTGTAAAGGGAATCAAATAATTTTATATCAACACCATTTTTCATTAAGCTTATTCAGATAAGTTCAATTGCATCATGTATGTCACCACCTTCATCACTGACAAGACCAAAGCAGGAATGTTCCAGCCTTCCATGAATTGCCCAGGAGAATGCTAGAATTTCTACCTTCCTGCATCTTTCAAACACTGGCCTATCAGTTTTCTCTGGTTTAGCAAACCAAACACTTACTGAAACACAAATTCCTTTGGAATCATTATTTGCCACACTTGAGATATTTTAACACCCAATTATATTTTTATAAATTTTTATATCCACAGGATGTGTTTTCCACTATATAATAAGATGCCCCCAGAGTAAAGTGATTTGAGACAAGAAAGAAAATACTCATTATACAGTAGTTTGCCATAAAAATTCTGGAGGACAGTGAATGTCCAATGAAAATGTAAATGTAGATTTGCTAGTATGGCCTTTACAATAGGACACATGAGGCCTGTGAGGCATTTCTGTTCTCCATGAGCCTTTTGTTGGTGTAAAAAAGTTGAATACAGGTAAACTACAGATGCAAAAGTCTTCAAGATATCCTGCTGTCAAGTATTGCCTCACTGAAAAATTACTAAAAATTATTGCAGTGGACCAGTCATACAGCAAATAAGATATCAGATCAAAATCAGATTTCTCTTGCTCAGTGGACAGCAGGAATTTGCAGGAGGCTGGTGCTGATCTGTGAATGGCATCCCAGGCAACGTCTCCCCTCCTTCTGCTGAAGCCTAATGATTCCCTGCTGGCATCACAGCCAGGCAGGTAGGGGAGGGTGTGTCCCAAGGGTTTGCTGGTGTTTCCTGATCCCTATGGCACAGATGGATGGGGGGCATGCCCCCACTCCTCTCTCAGGCAGGCATTTACCCCAAGGCAGGCTCTGCCCTTGTGTGTGTCATCCCTCAACTCACCCGTTCCACCGCGCTCATTCCTGGCCGTGCCAGCAAGCACACTGCATGGGATATCAGGCACTTTTTTGGGTGAGCTCCTCAAAGAAATCTCTGCCTTTCATTTGGTGGGAGTGAACACGTCTGTGTGCAGCCCCCAGGTGCAGAGCCCCAGCAGAGGGGAGAGCAGCACAGGGCTGAACCACGCAGCCTCGCTGGATTTCCGCTCCAATCACACATGTGCCGAACACCGATTTCCCAAAGCCGGGGTGGAAAACAAAACTGAAAGCCTAAACATATGCATATGGCATTCAGAGCCCAGGACACTCCTGCCAATTTCTGCAACTGATACGCACTCAAAATATTTACTTAGGAATTCTTAATTAAGTCAAACGTTTGGTAGTGGTGTACGGTTTCAGATGTGTCGCAATGTCACCACAAAATACCTCGGTGGCTCCTGCTAACAAAGAAGCCACTATGTGGATTTTTTTTTTTGTCAGAGATGGTGGGGTAAGTTTTCGGTACAGTGTGCCAAAAAGCTGCACAACTCCTCTGCTGTTATTGGGGTTCGTGTGGCTAAATCCCTTCATTCCTTGCTGAAAACAAACCCCCTGCCCAGCAGCAGTTTCAGGTGAATATCAAAAAGCAGAGCTGGGGTGGGATCACAGTGACCCTACAGTTGTCTATCCAAGGGCTTGCAGCAAGGCTGGCTCAGTGGGAAGTGCATACTGTGCTTTTGTGCAGCCAGGAATGCAAGTGAGAGACGGTGCTGGAGGAGAAGTTCTTGACACCAGTCCTGGGCTCAAATAAAATGTAATTTGCCCAAGGAGCACAGATTGGCAGAGAATTTTTAAAGCAACTTTTTAGTTTTTTTAATGAAATGGTTAAAATCAGCTTAAGTGTTTCATCTGTATGCAATGTGTTGTTGGTTTAATCTCTTATTTTACATCTTTTGTCATATATTTGTCAGAATGGTATATTAAGCTCCTAGGAGAAATCTCAGTACACATCTGTGCCTGTTGGGGACAACTCCAAAGATTGGTCAGTTACTGCTCTTCATCTATAAGTAGACAGTTCTGTTTCATAACTTTATCAAAATTCAGATTCTTTTAACATGAATAAAATTTAAATCTTTTCTTCTCATGTGCTTGTACAGCTGTCCATTGTAAGGATTTACTTTATATATTTTCCACTCATGCAAAGACTCTGTAAATTGCAGTTCACATGATGACCTTCTTATATGTAAAATTAATGAGAAGTTGCAAGGACATGATAACATTTGAAATCAATGAAATGACTCATGTTCAAGTTAAGTGAATGCTTGCTTTTGCAAATATAAATGGAGATTCAAGCAAGCCAACCAGGAATGACGAATACATTTCTCTTCCAACAAGCAGTTCTTAAAACTCAAGTGGCCTTAGTGCTTAATTTCTGAGGCATTTCAAAGACCTTTACTTTTTTGACTCGCTTAGAATATCTAATAATTTTCATTTCACTTTGTGAAAAGGGAAGCTGGAGTTGGTCAGGTCCTACAGAGGAGAAACAACTGTAACAGGAAATACATTTGGAAGGAGCAATTTCTTTTTTTGTGACAAGATTCATCTGTCTTTGCATGAGTAAGCAAGAATTATTTCAGAAAATAAGCTGAAACTTGTCTCCCACCACCATGTTTTTCTGCTTGCTGTGACACAGTCCTAGTTATTTTTTCAAATGATAAAAAACCTGATGTTTCAGAATTCTTATATGGAAACTAAGCCTTCCAAAATCTTGTTCATCAGATTTAATTTGATGGGAGTTTGAACTGCAAGATCCTATCCAAGCCCAGATCTGATGGGGTTTTTTTGTTTGTTTGTTATTGTTGGGTTGTTTGGGTTTTTCCTGTGGTCTTTTTTTTTTTTGGTGGTGGGGGAGTTTGTTGTTGTCATTGCTGTTTCTTAAATCTGGGCATAACTGTTTATAGATCTTGCTCAATTTCAGTGCTGGTGTTTCCCTTGGATTAATGGCATAGGCACGAAGAAATATCAGAGCTCCCCATATGCCAGACACTAGTGCCAATTCCTCAGGAAAAGTGCCATTATTCCCCTCACTCTTGTTCATCTGGATAAGCCATGTGGATGATGTTTAATTGAATAGCCCATGTGGATGACCCAGAAGAACACTCTGAGCCATGTGGAGACTGATGTGGTGCAGGATGGTTGCAATTACTGTAAACTGCATCAGAAATCTTAACAAAATGCCACACTCAGGAGTTTCTGGTGATAAGAATCAAGGCAATTTGCACCACAAAGAAAGAGTAGATGAAAGAAGATGCCAAAATGTGGCATGGAGGATCTGCCTTTTGACAGCTATAAATTGAAACAATCTCCATCTCTGAGAAAAAATAATGTAGCCTTCAACCTGCCAAGGGGCAGGAGCACATCACAACCCTCCCAAATGTGTGATGGATGCACAAACTGAGGGACACCGCAAGAAATAGAGGAGAGGAAGCTTGAAATGCTGTTGGGTGCATTTCTTTAATAAAAATAAAGCTTTCCAAAACCTCAGTTTCATGATTCAGCATTTCTTTTGGCAGTGTAACAATTTAAAAGTAGGCTAAACAAGTCTGAGGGAATATGCTGGTAAGTTCAGGCCAGAGAGGGGAAAGTTTCTGGAAGTAATAGAAAAACCAAGACCCCTTCCACCCCCAATAATTGCAGTTTAATTGTTATAATACATTTCACAAGCACACACAATAATTATGATTATAATGACACAACACTCTCACAATACCTTCTGAAGCAGGTATGATTGTGCTTATTTTCTGGATGAATAAACCAACCCACTGTATTAAAATACTTTCACCAAGGCCTGCTCCAAAAAACAATGGGAGACCAAAGAATATACTCTTTAACCTAATTATGAGACAGCAGGGACATGTATGAAGGAAGCAACTTAACTGAAAATTATACGTTTAGAGGCTGTGGCCAATTCTTGCTTTCCTTTGTTTTGAAAGTCGTAAGGTTTTTGCTGCTCTACTTGAGAATACTTAGTGGAAACTGTGGAAGCCCAGCAGTTTTAAAAAAAATTTTGTCAGGAAGTTATTGCACAGGCTTTATCAATTTTTAAATTTTTTAAAAAGTATTTATATGGCATACAAATAATTTTTATGTGTAAGTTTTGCTAGTAAGTTGGTGGCATAGCCTCAGTAACTTTATGACCATCAGGCAGCTACAAGACCAGAACTGTGTGTCTTGTGCATGTGCCAAGCATCAAATAGAATTTTGAATGCCTTGTGCCTGTCTCTTTCTTAGGAGTCAACCACAGATGTGCTCAGGGCTAGATTTTCCTGGAAGGGTCAGTGTCTGAAGCAGCAGTGGAAATGGGTTACCAGGTGGGAAGGAAAAAAAAAGAAAAGCTTCCTGCTTTCTTGGTGGAAGCCTGGGCACCTGGTCTGTCCCAGGGAACTGGGCAAAGCCAGGTGGAGGGGCAAGAGTGGGGCACAGCATTTTAGTATCATCAGAGAGTGTATGTTTCTGAATTTGACACATCATCTATTAAGGGAAAATGCTTTCCTTTGTATTTTACTGCAATATTTTCAGAATGTCCATCCTACTTTGCGTGGAAAGTGGATGAAGAGAGAGGAAAGCTCCATGACCTTTCAAAGAAAATAACACTTTTTCTTTTCAATATTGAAAAGTGTGTGATTTAAAAAAAAAAGAAAAGAAAAAGAAAAAATGTACTGAGATACTTTCCTCTGTGATTTTCATTAGCTTTTGAAGCCATAACATAAAGGCCATTAGCCACTGTAAAGAGAATCTTGTCCCTATATCAAACATAATATTTTTTTAAGATTGTCATATCTCTTGGAAAGTCCTAATTTAAAGACATCACAATTTAAATTTTATATATTTTTTTTAATTTTAAAGAGGAGAAATACTTTTTGCCAGAAAAAACCAGCTCAAAACCTGCATGAATCTCAGAGACTCTCTGGTTCCAGTTGATGCTCCAGCTTTGTTGCTCAGCATCCAGAAGAACACAAATTAAAGCTGCTCCAGCACTGGGAGTGGTCAGACTGCAATTACCTTTTGTTCCTACTTCTGTTTAATATGCAGAACAACAGGGCATGCTCGTGCTGGGTGACACCTCATTTCTGTATCCATAAACCCCCTCCGCCGCCATAAATAAAAACCCACAAGAGGTGAATTTCTCATGGATTGTTAACTTTGGGAAAGATGCAAAAATACCTACTAAAGGCAGAGTGGATCATCATGGAATTTCCATTCCACAGGAATAGCAGTATTTCATTTTGGCCGGGGAAGAGCTCTCAATTTCACTCTCCTTGCTCTGGCTTTACTGTATCTTATTGGAATGACAAAATTAAACACTCTGATTTCATTGAAATGCAGCATTTATGTAATTTTGCAGTTACCTTGTGATGGAGTTGACAAATTCTTATATAATTCTTTAATTTTGTTTAGTCAGCATTTCCCCAGGGGAGCATTTCCAGTGAGAAATTTTTAACACTAAGATGAAAGGCCTAGGCTGGTGTTCAAGGTGGGAAGGAGGATCATGGGGCAGTCAGTCTGCTTCTCCAAAGCCAGCTGAAGCATCTCCACAGGCCTGGCAGGTAGATGTGACCAGAGGCATCGCTGAATGTGTACACATATTGTCTTATTTTTTTCAAAATATTACCATTTAAAATGTAGGCTGTAAAGATGTTGAAAAATGAGCCTGTGAAGATGTTGAAAAGTGAGCTGAAAAATGAAAAATAAATGTGCTGAAGTGAAAACATATGGCAGGTGCAAGTTATATGCAAACTTCATAATGAATTCTGAAAATATACTTGAAGAATGTGAACTGCAAATGTTTCTAGCCTGGATGGCACATATTAAGGATAACTCCTATGTGTTCCATGATGTTTGCCAGATCTAAAAGCACAGTTATGCTGGTGAACTTCATTAATCATTCAATACCCCGAGCATAATAATGGGCAAGAGTGTTGGTAGTGTCAAGTCACTTGCTAAATTGTGCTTAACAGTTTCAAATGAGGGATAAATGAACTGGCTGCAGTAACTAAAACACTAATTCTGAACTGCATTCAAAGGAGACGTGAGTTTCAGAGATTTGTGGATGATCGCTTATCACTATATTTCGATTTTAAATAATTCTTTCTTTCCACATCTCACTGCTGATGCCTCTGTGTAGGACTGGAAACAAAAGTGCCAAAATTAAATTTCTTTTTTCCTTCTGGCACAAACCAGACCAGGAATTACTGGAAGATTTCCAGGCTGCTATAGCAGACCAGAGACATTGTGCCAAGTTGGCGTCATTACAGGAACCCAACCTCCGACCCTTCCCCTTTTGCACAGCACCCCGCCAGCCACACAGCAGCACAGGGCCACCTCAACTTGGTTATAACGTGTCTTTCTGCTTTTTTCTTCAGAGCTTTGTCATCCGTGGTGGCTTTAGGAGCTAATATAATCTGCAACAAAATCCCAGGCCTAGCGCCTCGGCAGCGAGCGATCTGCCAGAGCCGGCCCGATGCCATCATCGTGATCGGGGAAGGGGCACAGATGGGAATCAATGAGTGCCAGTACCAGTTTCGCTATGGGAGGTGGAACTGCTCTGCGCTGGGAGAGAAAACAGTCTTTGGACAAGAGCTTCGAGTAGGTAAGGGTGTCTCTGCTACGGTGCTGCAGGGATCTGTTTGGGGTGGCTTTCTCTTAGCCTTTCGTGCTATGGTCCTGCAAAGGTTTATGACCCTCAGAGCTCAACAGTGATGCTTCCAGGACAATCGTGTGTTTCCACTCAGTGGAAAGTAACTGGCAAGAGACATGGAATCTCCAGTGATCTGTAGATGAAGTCACTCATATCTGTGCAACTTCAGACCCAGCAATGGCCTCAGTGCCTGCACGGCCATCCAAGGTGACAGCCCACGAAAAGAGTATTTCCAACTGTTGTCTTGTTACGCGTTGTCACGACAACTGTGGTGAATATTATGGACAATCAAAAATTAACTAAAAGCAGCTCAGAAAACCCCTCTGCAGACTTCCCAGAAGCTTAAGTAATGGGAGAGTCCCAAATAATTGATGGAAGTACCGTGCATGCAACACTGGCCTTCCAATATGTGGCAATGATACATTTTAGTGTTGCTATCATAGTGCAAAGAAAATACTGCAAGTGATTTGAGGCAGGAAACATATTCAAAGAAAATAATACATGGCCTTGGCCTGACAAGCTGCTAGCTGGCAGAAGTTAAGCCAATACCTTTCCATTTACCCTATGTCTGGTATTATTTCACAGGGGAGGTTATGTAAATTTTTTTCCAGCACTGAGGTCACTATTTTCCTCATCACCCAGTTGGGTATCCTTAACATATTCCTGACCTTTTCTCTCTCCCCCAAGGGCTGCCCACTCTCCTGTCTGCTGCTCTGGTTTGGGATAACATGTTGTACTCTGTGGCTCTCTCAAGGGCACTCAAAGTGATACCATCCAGCTTCTCAGTGGGGTTGTACCTTATTCTTCTTGTATCCCATTTTTCTTTGGGTGATACCACTTAGATTCCATGGTTTGTGTGAGTCTTGTGCTTCCAGTACAGCTGAGTGTTGCCAGGCATAAGATCTCATTAAAACTGTATGAAAAAAGGCGTAACATTTAATTTCATCTGTGCAAAGAAGTGTTGATTCACATGGTGCTTCGGTAGTTAGTGGTGGTCAAGGTGCCAGGGTTTTTTTCTGAAAATCCTTGTGAAATGAATGCCAAAAACTGAAATATGTTTGGGTCAACAAGGTAACCGAATATTTTTTGAAAGAGCATCCAAATCTGAGAGTCTGGCTGAGGTCTGGGTGCTTTAAGGACACAGTGGTTCAGCTGTAAAGTGCTGTAAAGGAATAAATCCATTGGCATTGGGCAATTGAGTTACATTTGCAGAGGGTCTGTCATATTCTGTGAGCTTTACATTACATTCTCAAGGCATCATATTCAGGAATTAACCTAACTTTTGACTTCTACCTTCAAACTTAAATGAGCCAGAAAAAAAATCTAGTGACTTGTCTTGACTGTTAGAAGCATGGTCTGATCCTCCTTGGTTGGTATTGTTTGTTTGCTTTCAGTTGGTAACCAGAATTATGTTGCTGTCAGAAAATATACATTTGCCAAGCATTCTGTACTTCTTCATGCTCTGTTTTCATCTGCCAAAGCTTGCAGGCATGCCCTGACCTTAGATAAGTGAGTTGTCTTACCTTCTGTGAGATCCCTCATGGACTGAGAAAGGCCACTCTGGAGGGTTGTACGAGAGTGGGTGTCATCACAAAGCTTTCCAGTGAAAAGGCTTTCACCACCTCTGCTCTCCTCTTCAAGCTGAGGATCTTGTGCTGCCTCACCATCTTCACCACTGTGCTCGTGGGTAGCAATCCTCTTCACCAGAGAGACTCCTTTCATCCTCCAAAACTTTGCAAGTGAGGGCAGTTCAAATGCCTAAAGAGGACAAGTTGTAATTGTGCTTTCAGTCTCAATGTTTCTATGCAAGGTACGAGCTACAAGGAACAGAAATTATTTGTCATTAGGATGGACCAGCTATCAGGCTGGTCAGACTATACAAAGTTGGAAAAAACCAGGGTTTTCTTGAGCCACTATTCAAGCCATATTTGCCAAAATGTTTACCAGATTCTTGACCTCTTCACTGAAGCTGGGTGGTTTCTTGCAAGTCTGAAATGACTGATGTGGAATTTGGTGGGTTCTTTTATGGGTTAACCCAAACTCAGATAAAACTTGGCTGTTGCAGCTGAGTTCTGCTTTGACATTTGTTGGGTGTGAAACCACACAGACTCTAACAGTTGCAGAAGGTTTTCATGACCCCTTCCAGCCGAGCCAGATCAGTTCCATGCAGGTCTATAAAGGATCCCATAATCCACAAGTCTTTATTTTTTTTTTTATTACTGCAGTAGCACCCAGAGATGATGAGGTCAGTACCTAGGAAAAGGATAGGGTTTAGGAAGTGGGAGAAAGGTAAAAAATGGACAGAGATTTAAAAACCCAACTACTTAATAGTACAAGATACTTCTAAGCACAATATTCACGTGGTAACAAAACACACCTGTGTCTGACACAGAAACACTAAACCAGCCATTTGGTTCTTCCTGAACACACTGGAGAAAGGACTAAAACTAAAAAAAGACAGGCATGTTTTTCACTTCACCCCAAAAGAAAGCTTTGTCCCAGAACCCCTTGGGGAGATGAACACTGAGGGTGAGTTATTCAGGTCTCAGGGTAGGGAGGGAAAGTAAGCAGTGATAACATATTAATCACCTTCTTGCTGCATGGGAAGGAGAGGACCTGCTCTTTAGCCACTGACCAAGACTCTACCACCACACTGACAAGTACAGATTTATGGTTATTCTAATTTGTATTTTGATGCAACACTCCCCCTCCAAAACTCAAAGCAAACACTCAGACTCACTCAACATGAGGTTTCTCCAACAGATGTACATCTCTTTCTACCATCACCTCTTGGGTGCCTTTATGTTCTAACTATGCATGTCTTCCACCCACCACCAAGCCAGAAGACATGACACAGGGACACATGTTCCCCCTTGTGATTTCTAGGGATCCTACTGTGCCAAGAGAAGACCTCAGTTTATTAGCTAAGCTCTAAGATGGATCAGTAAGGAGTTATTTATTCAAAGAGGTACTTCAGTGAATGAGGGCTGCATCACCAATACAGTACATGGAATCTATATTAAAAACAATTGAAATAGTCCAGAGGGTGGAACAACAGTTGTAGAAATCATGGGGCATTGGTGTTGGTGTGAAAGATTTATAGCAGCCAGACATAAAAGTGACAGAGAAATCTAAATTACTACCATGAACAAAGGCTGTAGCATGGGATGAATTTGCCAAGCATTGTGTATGCATAGCTTATTTTGATATATTTATAGCTGGGAACTCTTCCATAGTCATGCCATCCCCAAAGAAAGTCAGTCCTGCACTTATTTTACTCATGCTGTCCTTGTACATTTCTGTATTTGTCACCTTCCTGCATTCATCCCTAGTTTTAAGGCCAGCTTCTCACATACTCTTCTGTACTCTCCAGTCATTCTTCTTGCTTTAAGGCTCTTGAAAGATTGCCTCTTAAACAAATGAATTCAAAAATTTAAAATTAGGTATTTTAAAACTAATTAAAAAACAATTATACATCAAATGTTATTACTGGTAATCACTGTTGAAAGATAATTGCCCTTCTAACATTTTGAAAGCAAGGACCCTGATCTGGAAGAGTAAAGCCTCTGGTTCTATCAGGTTATTGATACAGAAGAGCTCCAGCACTAGGTCTCTATTCCCCCAAATGAGAGGCAGAGCCATTTGTCACTTACAAGCCTCTGAAAGCTGCAGATCATTAATAGCATTGAAAACAAAGAACTCCCCCCTGAAAAGTAAGCAGTGCAGGCTCTGTAGTATGAAGTCTGAATCAATAACAGAAATGAAACCTGCTGTTGTTCTTTGACAGTGGATTATTCTGGCTAATTATTTGTGCATTGACCCTTTCACTGGAATTCTTTAAACTGAAGTGCTTATGAACAGGGAGCTCTTACCAGTGCTAAATCCAGGGCAAAACTGAGCTGTTCTGGTGTTTTGAAAAATATATCTGTCAAGATATCCAAAGTGATCTGTGCCTGTCTCATTTCTCAAACTCATGATCTGGAAAATGAGCACGATTTAGCGATATTTGGCTGTCTCGCTGGTGCAGTGATTTGGAAAATCATTAAATTGGATACCTGGCAGGGAAATATTAACAAGTAGGCCAAACCCAAGGGAGTTCTGAAGTTGTTTTTGTTTTGTTTTGTTGTTGTTTGGGGTTTTTTTGTTATTATTTTTTTTAAATTTAATGTCTTATCCTTTGTTTTGGTCTGTAGTTTTCTGGTATGTTGAAAGGATGCATCTGAAGGGAAGTTACAGCTCCGCTTGCCAGGGGAGGTTTAGGAGAAGAACATCTTAAGAAGTTTCCTGTCTCTTCCCATTCACTTAACTTTTGATCCACTCTCCAGGCAGAAAGGGGGAGGGATAGGAGAAAAACCTTACAGCTTAAGCAACAAACAAAATCTGTGCATGGATTTTATTAACTCCCAGGTGAAGAAGACTTTTGGCAAACACAATCAGAACATAAACTTCAATATCACAGTTCTCTGCAAGCATACACTTGTACTTATGCACACATAAACCAGGAAGAGGATAGATAATTCCAAACAGAAGTCTGGGAGAGGGAGGGGGACAACTTCTGAAGGAGAGATACTCATAAACAACAGTGATTCTTGCTCTTTTTGTGCTGGAAACAGGTAACATTTTCAGTTCTCTCTTGATCCCATGTTTCAGCTGCAGGCCTGAAAAAACATGGGAATTGGGCATGAAAGATATCTAAGTGATGGCGTCATGGAGGAGCAGTTGGCATCTTATCTTACATGCTGGGGGGGTGTCAGCCAGTAAATTATTCTTTGTTCAGGCCATATATAGGCTAAATTAAATTTGGATTCCACATGTGAATCCAGTCATTTATATTCTGGGCTATGATGATGGTTTAACCGAGATGCCAAATGTTCATAAAAACTTCCTACCAAAAATGGGAGGAGTAGAGAGGCTCATTATTCTCCAAAAATGGATATTTGGGTCCAAGCAGATGGATTAATCTAGCACAGTAGTGTCTAGTGTGGTATGAGTTGGCCAGCTTGGAAAGCTTGGCTTTCAGTGCGAGCAGAAAACTTGGGATACATGAAGACAGGCGGCATTCTTAGGAATGCTTTACAACCATAGCTGTGCTTTAATGCTATCAGCAAGTCAATAAAGGGAACCATAAATGAATCCAGACAGTTTGCTAAAGTAAGTACATTTCTAGCTCACTTTTTGCCTTTATTGTCTCCTGCCATTTCTTCCTCTGCTACTTTATGTTCTCGTTTTCAATTTTTTAAAATCAATTTATGTTGTTTGTTATATGTTTGTTAAGGCTTAGTAATATTCATATATCAGGTTGACTGCATGTTTATTATTCTAACATCTGTGTATTTATTATGGGAAAATCTATCTTTACGAACTTGCACTATATCCAATAAAAACAATATGGGGGAAAAAGAGGAATTGTACAGCTGGAAACAATTTGGAGGGGGAAAATGAGTTGGAATTAGATTATTTTAAATATGATACAGAGCAGGGTACACACTTCACCGACGGAAAGGCAGTAATTATCTTTGTCATAGCAGTAGGTGCTATGAGTGGTTTAGGCATTTGTCAGCTATGGGAACCTCAATTGCACAGTGGCTCTTGGACCTAATGTGGAAAAATTTGGGGTTTTTTGTTGTTGTCGTATAGCATGGGCCCAGACAACAATGTTCTCTGAGCACTCAAGCAACAGAGCAAAAATAAATCTGTTTTCAGTAATTTGAACTGGATTTCTCTGTTGGTGCTGGGATGTAGTGAAAACCTTCCAGTGTGAGGGGTGGCTTCTCAGGGCATGGCATCAGCTTTCAGCTCCTAGTGCAGTGGGCTGTCTGGGATTCCAGGAGAGAGGTGCACAGGATGCATTCAATCGGCTGCCATCTGTACTGAGGATCTGTGCAGCTCCAGAGGATGATGTAGGGCCAATCCAAGCTGTGTCTTTATTGCTCATGTAGCCAGCTTGGAGTGACTGCTGGCGTCCATTTCCCAAGATGCCATGTGGAGTCATTGCATTTGCCCATTTGATTTAGTTAAACTATGAATACCGTGACAAATGTAATGATCTGTGGCTTAAGCAAGCATAACTCTTAATAGAAGCACAGTGGTGCATAATAAGTTGTATATTTCTTGGTAATTTGGAGAGGGAGAGTTTTCTCATTATTAGCCTGAATGAAAAAAAAAAAATAATAAAAAGACATGCATGATGAACCTCCTAGCAGCTAGGTAAGTGGCTGGCAGGTAGAGGCAGGAAATAAAGAGATAAAACCCCCAAAATCTGTGGAATTCCTCCACACGTTCATTTTACAGGAAAGATTTACCACCCTGCAAACAGTCATTGCAAAGCCTCCTCTTAAAACATTTCAAACAGCACCTTTATTTTCACAATTGGCATGCTGTTGCTGGAAGAAACCAAAATATCTTTAACCTTAAGAATGTCCCATCTATTTGTTCTCACTTATTGGCTATCTATTACTGCAGAAGGACTCTGGTGTGTCAGTGACTGTCCCACAAGTTGCCTTACAGAGGTAGAAAGGCCATGCTGGAGCAGAGCTGAGCTGCTCCACCCAAAGCCCTGTGTGCTGGTCTGAGTTAGGCTACAGGCAGTTAGAAGAGTCCTCAGAGGCAGGCTGCCTTAGCAGAACAGTTTCCTCAGTGCACTTCATCTCAGCTGAAAGCTGAGCACCGGGGAAAAGGCGTGATAATGTAGCAATAACAAGGCAAAGTATGTGAGAGGGCATTTCAGTTTGCATTATCATTTTTGGGGTAAATTGAGGAGTTGGTTCAAACTGTTCATACTTTCTTATTGTAGGAGGTTGGATAAGCTTTTCTCTATCACAAGTAATAAGGTCAGACAGTAACCCAAACCAGAATAAGAAAATAAACCCTCCCAGCTGGCGGTAGCTGAGGTTGTGAAGGAGCAGTAAAAAAGTTGTGACACCCTTAAGGTGCTAAGAATTTGTACTTTTTTAACTGAGGAGACAGGTTATTGTGGGAGTGGTAGGATCAGGCTCTTAATGTCTGTTACTTGGATGTTTTTAGAAAGAGAAAAATGTCTTTTTATTCTAAGAAAGTACTGTTGTTTTAGAGAAACAGCCTATTTTTTCAGGATGGAGGATTCCCAGCTTGGTGAATCAATTTGAACATTTGTAGGTGATAATTTCCCTGTGCTTTAAAAATTGCTTAGATGTCAGAACCTCAAAATTATTCAGGGAGGCTTTAGTAATGTTTTCAAAATACATTGTAAATCATAGAGGAAAAGACAAACACAAATGGACAGTGCCATTTGTAAATTATGAGTTGACAGAAATAAATTTTGTTTTACTTTACTAGAAAAACTGTCAGTTTGCCACGTTAATTTTATAATCTTTTTTTGTCTCCCTATAAAAGAAATAAAAGCATATATAGTCTGCTGCATATAATAATTTCCAGCCATGAACAGACAGATGTTTATATATCTCAATTTATCTTCTCCACTTCCTTGTCTTTTCGTAAGGTTTTACTGTTTAGTTCAAGTATAGCTCAATTGTATTTTCTCTTCCCTCAAGGGTCATGTGTGTGAAGAACAGTATAAATTCTCTTAAATTAAAATGTTCTTGTTGCCATTTAAATATTTACCTATTTGGCAGCAGTCTTTCTTCAAAAGACAGATATCCTTATTCCAAACACAGCACTAGTATGGTAATACAATTACTTGGTGAACTGTGTGTGGCTTGCAGCTGGATGAGGAATGGTGGTTACTGATCTGAATGTAATCTGGAATTTCCATTCTAAGGAAAGGGCTTTTGTTTCATTCTGTTTCATATAAAAGTGAAGATTTTCTTGGAACAGGTGCTTTTCTGTAGACATTTTCAAATTTAAATACACTGACATACCTGACTGTAAGCAATTCCATTTTTGTTTTCAGAGCACTTAATTTTAAATTTGTTCCATGCATTGAGGTAAATTAATGCCAAGAACTGTAACTTGGGAGACTCAAGTCTCCGGATCTCCTGAACTCTGCTCTCACATGCTTCCATGGGTGTTCTGGGATGTAAGGGCCCATAACACTGCACAGCTTGGTAGGAACCATCATATAGAACAACACACTGTCTTCCTGTGACCCTAAACCTCAGATCTCCTGGAAAACCAATGGACTGGCATGGAGATGGGGTTTAACACATTGTTTCCATGGTTCAAAACTAAATGGACCTTTTCCTTGTATGGAATTGCTCCATCTAAGTGTCAGTATGGAAAATAAACATTTTTTGGGGGAGAGGGGTGGGTATTCATAAGTTTTGACATTTGATCATCCTACTTGTGTACTTAGGTGCAGTGGAAAGGGGGCAGGAGCATGTGACAGGGGCTTGGGTCTGTGATGATCATTTCTTTCTCAGCACTGGCCAGAACAAAAATCCCCCTTTTCTCTTTTAGCTTTGTCTGTAGCTATTCAGGGTAACATTTTCCATATTGCTTTATGGTTTCCCTTGGGATGAGTCAGTCAGAGGTCCTGTGGAAAAGATCGTGTACAAATTCTAGGCAATGGTTTAGTTGAATTCTGTACCAAAGTTTGGACCCAGGGCTAACTTCGCGTAACAGCTTTAAGCTTTGCATTTCCTTACTTCCAAGTGCCTTCAAGGAACATTAATGCTCATTTAGTGTCATTTTTTTATATTACTTTTTAATAAAATTGCTGAGTACAAATGTCCCATAGCATGCTGACTCGTTAGTTACTTTAGCCTCCCAGTCCTATTGGTCAATGACTTAGAACGCAATGCATGCTTAAGCCAGGAAGGCAATGACATTAAAAGTCAAATTAAGTGGGGCTGGGCTTCATCCAAAAGGACAGGGGCCAAATTCTTGTCCTGTTGCTGTCAGTAGAAATTTTGCCACTGGTTTCACCAGAACCACTAAAAAGTCTCCTGGCCTTTGGTTATGAGCAGAAGTTGAAAGTGAAGCTGAATTTCTTACAGGGACTCCGCTAAACCCCAATTAGTTTAATGACAATCAGCCATACAACATTTGACTTTTTAAGTACAGAGCAACTTTGCAGACAGGCAGGAGCTGCCAAACCTTGCCACTGCAGGGGAAGTTCTGTATGGAGGGTGACAGGGAGTGCAGGACAGCACCTGCTGGTGTGCGATGCCTTAATAACTTAGGGTTCTGATGACTTTGGAGATTCCCTGAGCTTTACCACTGCGGTTAAGTGTGTTGTCAAAATCTCTTCCCTAGAATTACAGATGATAGGTTTGGTCATCTAGTCCAACCTCTACACCAAGCAGGACAGGCTAAACATAACATTAGACTTCAGAGTTACATGTGTAGCAGCATCCCTCCCTTTCCTCCTCTGTTCTTAGGCATAGGTTCTGTTTGGTAAATGATCTGTTTCTAAATTGAAAAGCTTGAAATACAGAGAGAGGCATGTACAAACATTACAAAAAACACAGCATTTGTTATCTGCACATTTTGGTTTGCAAACAAATATTTTAGCATACAGGATTAGATCACTGATCCATGCAGTTTGCCATCGTGCCTCCAGTCACGAGCAATTTCTTTTCCTAACAAAGTGGCTGGTGTATTGCAAAATATTACATCTGACAAATACCTCATTTTCTAATTGACAAAATTTCCTTCGTGCGTATCATGCCTGACCTTTTAGCATTGGATTAAATTGTGCATGACTGTAGTTTATTTCTTACTGATGTTCATACTGTGAAGAATAATATTATTGTTACTGATAGAAGAGGAAAATTAAAAAAAGAAATAAAGCAAGCAAGCAAGAGGACTCTATAATCTATTATTTGGAGACTCGAAAAAGTGAATCTAGCATTCTAAGGTAGTCATTCTCTCAGTATTCAAACTGGGAACTGACTCCAGCCATGCTTTTTTTACCCGATAGATGCTTAACTTTAAACCCTCCATTTTAAGGGCTATTAAAGAGGCTTTGAAAACCTCTTTTTAAAGGCAGAACCAAGTGATTTGCAGAATATAGAAGTCATAGTGAAGGCCAGCATGCAAGAACAAGCCGACGATGGGTCCTTCTGCCCATCCCAGATCCACTTGGAGTGGACCTAGGCGACTGCTTTTAGCCACAAGTGGAGTTTGTTGCTATCTATAATGCTCTCTCTCTGCAGAGGTTCAAACTCCTCTTCTGGGATTGTGTGAGAAGGATGATTCCTAAGACTTAGCTTAAGACTTAGGTGTTAGTTAAATGGGCTTGAGTTACTGAGGTGTCTTTTTGGTTTGCTCTCACCCCAGACAGCTCACTGGTGCTCTGGGAGAAGGCTCTGCTCTCTCTAGATGGAAGCTCAACAGAGGTGCACGGAACTGCTGTAGACGTTACCGCTTTATTCACATTTCTAAAACAAAAAAAAAATTCACTCATGGATCATGACTTATTTTTGCCTGTTCACTCATTTCTTCACCAAAATGTGGAAACTCATATTCTGTCTGATTCAGCCTCCAACCATTTTGTTCAGAAGAGATCTCTGTTTTAAGTCCCATCAGACATGGTCAGTGCAACCTTGCAGTTCCTGAGGGGAATGGCACAAGAGGAAGAAGTGGTTTCTCTCTGCTGCAGAATTAAAGGGTTTCGGACAACAAAGGCAGAAAAATGAGGAGCCCCTTCCTCACTTCTTTTCTTTGGCCCAGTTTCACATCACACAGCTCCAGGCATTTGTTTGAGATGTTTGAGATAGGAACCTAGTCAGACTGTTTTCCTTGTATGGTCAAAGAACAGGGAGAAACACTTCCAGAGGGTGATTTGCATCTTAATTTGACTGCACAATGGTCCCTGTTGCTTATCCCGAGAGTTTAGACTCCCTTAATACCTAAATTCTCTTTGTGTTTGAAATTTTCCATCTCTATGTATAGAGTTTCTGAGGGGAGCATTTGGTCCTCTCATAAAGCCATACCTGCTTCCCCACATGGCAGACATGGAAACTTGATCCCTATTTAAAGTCCTACCAATTCTTAGTACTCAATCACCAGTAGTACCTGCAAAAGTTGTCTTAGCTGAGGACTTTTAGATAGATAGTGGCAAAACCCTAAAATAAATGCTGCAACCACAGGCGTAGCTCCACCTCTGCTCTTTGGAAATTTAAGAATTGGGAGTCCAAAATTACCACCAGATGGTGCACCTATTTAGCAAGTGACAGAGACATGTTCCACAAAAAAATGGAAGCCACAGCCTCCAGCAACCCACCAAGTAGCTTCCCCTGCTCTTTATTCTCAGTTGTGATATAAATTGAATGTGTCTGAAACATGGACCTGCTGGTCATATTATCCTGTTACATTTAATATGGAGTATGTTTTCAATCTTTGTAATGGAAGCTTTTCAACTCTCTGGCTAGGGACGTGAGGAAGTGGGAAAGAGTGAAGCAGACCTATAAATGCATGTGAAGGGAGAGGGAAGGAAAAAGGGATGGGCCAGAAGCAGGAAAAATCAGTAATGGTGAAGGGCAATGACAGGATCCAAAATCTGAAGTGGCCAGAACAGAGCATTGGTGCATTCCTGTTTTAAGTTGAGGCAGTTCTGGCTATCAATGGTGGGCACCTGACAAGGCATTTTTGAAGCATAATCTTGATGTCTATATTTTGGAAACTTGCTAATGCCAGTATTCCAGGTAGAATCAGACAGGGTGTTTCATTAGGGGCTTAGTAAAGATGGTGAACTTTCCTAAACAGTCAGGTGTTTTTTTCTCTCTGACTGCTTCTCATTCCTAAGCATTTGGGTCCTCCATACTCAGAGCAGGATTAGCACAAATTGACAAACATAGATTTTCTGCCATATTTGTCACAATGACAAAATACCACATGACTCTTTCAACCATCAATACATTATCACGTGTAGCACATGAGCTGGTATCTATTTCCATTCTACTCTACTTCTTGCTTTAAAGAGAATTTCAAAGCAATAACTAGGTTCCTAGCATGCCTATTTCATGAGCCTCATGAAACTTATGCAGCAAAAAATATTGTGTCTCATTCCATTGCTTAGGTGGGTCGTTTACTGCTTTCTGTTGTTATGGTATCTTTAAAATTATGCCATAAATAGAATTTAGAATATTGCTAAGAATGATTAGTTAGATTGTTCTTTTAGTTACAACTTCACCAGTGAAAATGAACTGAACATTTCCTGAGTAAAAACATTTGAATATTCTTTAACTCAAGAAGTATTCGTGCAGAATGGATAAAATAATTTTTTATTCTCTATGTAAACTGAGAGGAAGGAATCATGTTGAGAAGCTCAATACCATTCCCTTCCTATCCTTTTTCACATACCTGTGTCTCCTAGTTCAATGTGAGAACAATCATTTTATGGTAAAAAATAAATTTTATAGTAAAAAAGTGTGGACCAGGAGATAATGGACTTGTTCTCTGCTCCCAGCTGTGCCTTTTTGTGTGACCTTGGGCAAGTCACTTCATATCTCACTCTCTGGAAATTAACAATGACTAATTTCAGTGAGGAATTGAAATAATTGGGGACTAACCTCCACTTAAACATTTGGGATATATCCTCAAACAAAACTGGTTGCTGGTAAAGTCTTCTTACTCAAAGAGGAAAGAAAAAGGAAAAGAAAGAAATATTGTGGAGGAATATGGTCTTCTAAAAAGTGAATCCAGGCCTGAAAAAAAAAACCAAACAAAGTGAAAAATCCCAGTAGAAGAGGCCTAGTAGGATTATTAGCTTAGTTTGCAGAAGAAGGAAATTTGAAAACCTTAGGAAATTGTCCACTCGAATTTCACAAAGAGAAAATACTGAACTGATGTTCAGTACTTACATGTAACATAAAAGGGACAGAATAAAGCCCACAGGGAGGGTAAATTCTGGTTACTTCTTGTATGTGTGCTGTGGTTCTTTGAGTAAATCTTCCTGTCTCTGTTCCCTCTTTTTCTAGCTACTGGTGCACATCCTGACACCAGAAATGGGGCATTAACAATTTTTCCCTCTTTCTCTTTCTCCTGGCTGTGTCCCATTTTCTTTCACTTCAGCATTTCAGTAATGCTGAAACCAAGTTCCCTTCACTTTTGTTTGCTTTCCCCTTGTCCACTGATCAACCATCCTGATTATTACACTGTGGTATTAACTACAGTATAAACAAAAACACTGAGCAGGAGATTTAGCTGGGTTTTCCCTGCCCTCTTATGCAACCAAAGGTTCTGCAGCACCCCCTTCTTGTTTGTTTTCAGGGATTTGTGGCAATAATCCACATACTGGTGAAATAATGAGGCATAAGCTTCACTCAGAGAAGGCAGGACACTGTGTTTTGAGAGACCCTGGACTCCTGTGCTAGAGGAGATGGGCATGGAAAGTTTGAAAGGTGTCAGCCTACCCTCAGAGCTGAGTGGCAGGAAGATTGCTGATGGGGTTTTGCAGATCATGAAAGCATTTTCATGAATACTGTCATCTTCTTCTTGAAGCTGGATTCAAAGTGTCTGTGTGGAATATCTCACACAGCAGCATGTGCATGCTGTCAATTTGTGTTAAGCAGAAGAACATGACATCATGTGATAGACAAAAACACTACTTGGTACCATATAGCCCAACCCAAAACTTTTCACGTGAAACATTTGTTTTGTTTTGGTTTTAAGACATTTGCCTTTCTAACTGGTCCATTTTAATTTGAGCTGAACCTGAACCACAAACGATAGATTTGAACTTTCCCAGAGTTCAGCGGTGTTCAGATCTGGCTTTTGGTTTGGCCCATCACAAAGACAGGGGTCAGTTCCAAAGTTCAGATCTGGAAACGAGCTGCTGGAAAGTGGGGGGCTGGAAAGATTATTTAGTGAGACCAATATCTCACTTGAATGGGGGATTTGCAGTAGAGACACTTGCTTGTGGGTTTTAGGAACAGTTTTACATCAGCAGCATCTCGAAGACTGGTATTAATACCAATCTATCTATTGAAATACTCATGTACAGCAGGAAGGGCCTTGTTCCTCCTTTTCTGGTCATGAAGCCTGGAGTACCTTAAAAACCTAGAAGTTTTTCTTCTTGTCTTTGTTTAAAACTCATTCCTTTCTAGGGTATACTGCTCAAAAACAATTGTCTGGAGCTAGAAATTTGATCATTTTATTCTTATAAAATTTAGTTCTTTCAGCAGGTAGCTTGCAGGGTTGTTATGGCATCTGCCATTTGTCAATCTCTTGCAGGTTTGGATTCCCATTTTAGGGTGAGTTCGCTCAGTTCGTGGCAAGACACAAACAACACAAATAATAAACAGCAACCACTTGTCTACTAGATCAGATAACCTGACCCAGTGGGGTTAGCTGGACAGGCTCAGATGAAACATTGATTCAGTGTCTGTTATAAGTCCTGAGAAGATTCAGATAAACCTTCCTTGTTTATGTGAATCTTGTCACTTCTCAACTCTTGTCAGGAGCAGAAATGCCAGAGCTGAAAAAACAGACTTTGCTCTTGTGATGCTTCCAAACTCGTTTTGCAAACCAGAGAGGTTTGGATCAGAATCTAAACTTTGTGTATGTATCCAAACTTCTCTGAGCTCTTTACTCTTTTAAATCTCTTTCATATGTGTGATCTGTGCTGTGTCTTGCTCCCTGGGGTTACAAATGTGACTACCAGGCAAGGACCCTTTAAACACCAAGAAGGGTGGACACCATTGCTTGACCCTGTCTCTCCTCCCAGCAAGATGTAGAGGCAGGTCAGATATGTCAGAAAGGTGAATGCAGCCACACAAGCAGTGTGAAAGAGCATTTGGAACATATTTAAGCAAATTCAAAAGCAAGTCCCAACTCAGCCCTTCCACCAGAGCTTTCTCATTTGCTTTCCACAACCTTGGAGCTCGGAGAGAGGACTGCAGTGACTTGCAGGGTTACTGCCCAGTCTGTCTGCTGCAGCCCAGGAGATGTGACCTCTGAGCAGAAATAGCAGAGCACAGACACATGCTGGGGGGCTGCCAGCCCAGCCCCTCTGCTGCAGCCACCATGGAAGGGCTGGGTGGAGTGGGCTAAAGCCAGTGAGGCACATCTGCTGCCATGGGAGATACCCAGAGAGTGAGAACATCCTAAACAGCCACATAACTCTCGCTGTTGTCTCCCCTTCCAAACTCTGCCCCCTCAAGAACGCACCAAACACATGAAAGCCCCCTCACCTACAGGATGGGTCACTTGTGACAGTGCAAGTGACTTGCTTGTGGAATTTGACTTGCTGAGTTGGTCCTCTAAGGTTTCCTGGCAGGCATTAGAAACCACACCAGGAATTTATGTGAGCTACAGGTTTGTAGGACAACCTTCATACCTTCATCCTCCAGGAGACAATCCAACAGGAATTCCCAGGAAATGCAGCAAGAACCTCTCTGCTCTGCTCCTGTGCAGAATTTTTACAGAACACAATATTCTGGTATTTGACACAAATTATTCTTCCTTTTTTTGGTCAAACATAAGTCTTTTGTCTATGTTTATGCACTTAAGAAGAAGGCTACCTTGAAGGGCACAGTCACCAGACAAGAAAGCAAAACATCTCTGTGCCTGGGAAGTGCTGTCCTAGGCACACAGGAGCTGTTTCTTCATGACCAGCAGCCTGAAATGCTTTTCAAACCTCCCAGTCTGGCTGTCACCATTTCTCAGTTTGAGCAGGATGTACCTCCATGTTCACTGCTCTTACCATGAAATGTTGTGTAGAGCAAAGTATTTCTAGAGGTCATTATTTCACAGTTATTTGACATAATGCTCATCTTGATACTGCGTTGCAGTGAGAATTAAAAGGTCAGTGGTTATTCCATTTCATTATATTTGTCTGGATTTAGATTGAAAGTCTGAAAGAGAATTTAAATAATTATACATATATATATTTATTAGACCCTTCCTAGGTCACATAGCCTAGTGTATGTGATTCAGTTTAATAAAAGATACTGCTGCTCTTCATAAATCTTACTTTAGAAATGTCATGACAAAGTAGAATTAGTACTTTATATAAACTCATCCTAATTCAGTACTTGAAAGAACCAAGTTCAATAATACTGAAAAAAACACCTAGAAAATACACTAGAAGAAGTTATGTTCAGAAGAATGTCTTTTTTCTAATCAGTGAAAGCAACAAAGTCATCTCCTGGCTTTCATGTACAGAAATCTTTTTTCCCCAGTCAGAATATTTTAAGGGTGGGCTCTCCTTTTCTAAAACCACCATGTCCCTCCAGCAATTACACTAAGATGATTGCTGCCAGCAAAGTTGGAAAGACTCACTGTGCAGGGAAATCTGGCTTAACTCTGATGGGATAAGTTTAGACTCTCCCTTTCCTTGCATTTTCTAGTGCCAGTTTCGGGGCTTCCCCGAGCAGCTTGATACCTTCTGGGAGCCTTGCTTTTTTGGTTTCTCATTCTCTCAGTTCTTGGTGAGGCTGGATTTTTTGTGCCAGCCACATGGAAAATGCTATGTGGAAGATCATCTAAAAGACAGGTTTTTAGAGCCAACACCCTGTTGCAGATTTAGCTCTAGGTGATTAGCTCTTGCCCTTTAGATGTAAATTATTTTGTATTCCATACATATTAAGACCTAGTCTGAAAGCAGTATCTCATACTTGCTAAATGTCCTGAGCTACGCTTGCTTTGTATGTGTTTCCAAAAGGAGGTTTCTAGATTTATATGTTTCTGTCTATCTATCTATCTGTCTATCTATCTATCTATCTATCTTTCTCTTTGGGACAAACATTTGTGTGAGCTAACATAAAAAGTGAGTACAAGAAAAAAGTCTACGCTGACAAAGAGAATATCCAGCTTGAAGTTGCACTTGTATCTCACTAGTAGTCAAGAAATGTCAATTCCAAGTGGGGATGTGGTATCTCTCTGAAACAGAACAAATAGAACCACAGCAATTCTTCTGAGAAGACATATTAGTTATTTTTTAGTCAGTTATTTTTTTCCAAATTAAAAGTAAAGGAAGGATGTGGATCCATGCTAAGCAGGTATGGCACGTGAGGATGTGTGTGAGTGTGAGTGTAAGGAGTGGACTCCTAGAGCCATGGCTCTCTCTGGCAGGCACTGGGATGCTGAGCATTGCTGTGTCAGATCCCTCTGTGTCTCTGGCAGTAGGTGTACAGGTCAATACTGTATTGAACAGTGGAAGAGCAGAGCATAGGATTCCCAGTCCCATGACTACTGCTCCTCTCTGGGAGGGCTCCTGTCCCACCATGCAGCTTCATGGATATTCTTCCTGGCTTGAGTTTGTATTTCAGTTGTCTCTTGAGAAGATTGCAACTGAATTCCTGTTATCTCCTCACAAAAAGAATCCAGCAAGTGGACAGCTTGTCCTCTTGCAGGTCCTTGTCCTCTGGATGCATACCTTAACCTCCTTGTGCCTCTGTGAAAGAGAGGTAATTATATCTCTCTTCTCTTGCCCTCTCCAGCTGAATGATGTGTCTCCTTAAGGCAAGAACTGCCTCTTGCAGAAACAGATTTCTGTCTAACACCGATTTCATTCAGGTATCATTCAGATATTCATAGTTCAGTAATTCTGGCAAAGTGGCACTGGCCTATTCATAGGCTCTGCACAGAACATTCAGGTAATATCCATGATTTAACTAAACTACCTCAGGAAGCAAGATCAGAAATTTTATCTGCAGAATATACAGAAACTTATCCACAGACACTCTGGCATGCCCAGGTACAGGTGTTTGGTGCTTACAACAACCCATAATTCAGTGGACCCTTCAGAGGATTATTTAACATGTTCCTACAGCAAAGGGCAGGTCTGCACAGTGATTTAAGAAAGAATACAGACATGACCACTGCCCTTGGGGATTTGTTATCTGGGCTAGAAATTACATAAGGTAATAGAGGAAAAGATGATTTGATGCAAATGGCAATGCAGATTTATTTTTATAGAGGTGCTCTTCAACACAATACAATTATGTCAGACCACTGAGATGATTTAATTAAAATACTGACCCGGCAAAACGTCCACTGAGAAGGTCTGATGCTTCATGGCAGTGGATTTTTGATACTCATGAGTATAATAGAAGCAGTGACAGAGTATTTGTGAAATGGGGTCCACAGCAAAATCAAATACAGTCACCAAATCACAGAATAACTTAGATTGGTAGAATCCTGCCTAGAGTGCATCCATTCTGAACTGATTCACTCATGAAGGCTCAAGCCTCTAAAATCTGTGCACTTGAAAATCTCAGTGGTTATGGTAGCCACCTCCTCTGCTCTTGTATCTCCTTAAACAGAGCATGAAGTTGACTTGAAAGCAATGTACTTTAAAAATGTGATTGGTAGTACTGTCCTGTTTTCTTCTCAGGTTCAGAGTGGAGGTTTCTTTTCTGCTTGTTTTTTCCTTCTGTTTTTTATTATGCGGCAATAATTTTTCTACTTCTTAAATCCAAGTGGACAATGTTTCCCTTCCTCAGCATCACACAGGTACCTCAGAAACCTTTAACAGGCCATATTATAGTGCAAGAATACTATCAAGAGCAAACCTAAAAAAAAGACAAAAAAATGTGCCCACATAGTTAATGGATTCCCTTCCCTTTTTTCTAAATATTGGACTTATTTTTCTCTGTGAAATGCCCTTTAAAATAGATACTGTAATGCATTGTCAAATCCTACATAAGAACCGTTGTTAACAGGTTGAGGCAGATGAATTATTAGATTAGAATAGAATAGATTAGATAAGATTGGAATGGAATGGAATGGAATGGAATAGAATAGAATAGAATAGAATAGAATAGAATAGAATAGAATGTATAACACAATAACACATCTGGTTCCTCACAGACTCATTAAATTTAAGGACACTGGTATACTTCAGAACACAGTTTCTCTGGGATGCCTTCAGGATTCCATGCTTTCTGGCAAGGGGTGCAAAGAACTTTTCTAAACCTCAGTACACTGCAAGATGTCTCCAGCTGAGCTTTCACATACTATGACATATCAAACCTCTTGTCATCATTGAAAAGAAGAGGCACCAAACATTCATCAGGGAACCATTGAGCACCACAGTGGGACACCAGCAGGTCCAGAAGAGAACACAAGCAGGAGACAACCTCTCTGCTCCAGCTCTTGTTTCCCACATGCTACTTTGATAGTATTAGCAGCAGCATTGTGAAAACACAGCCGTGTGTGACACACAGAGGCTCCTCTCAAAGGCACAGTGCATCTGGGAACTCCCCCCTCGTGCTCCTCAAGCCATGCTCTTGTGCACTCTCTAAATGTGTGCTCAGCACCATGTTCTGATTGAACTCAGACAAAAATAAGCACTGGTGCTTTGGGACCAAAGCTCAATTTCACCATTTTCTCTGAGAATGGAATACAGTTTGCTTCTTAGGGCTGAGCTGGTAAGAAATATTTGTTATGGCAAATATAGTTTTACAGCGGAGAGCCCAAAAATTTCATATTTCTCTGGGCACTGCTAAACATCTTTTTAGAGATTACAGCAAACTCACTAACCTCACAGAAACTGTCCCAGAAAACTTCACCAAGGGACATGTTGCCAAAAGACAGTCAAAAACATAATAGAATTATGCTCACTGGAACAGAAATGCTGACTATTGTTTAAGGTTGCCAGGACTTAACTGAATAAATTAGGGGGTTAATTAACTTAAAAAACCATGTAAATCCTTGGAAGACTCATTACAGAAATCACTGTGGAAAGTAACACCAAGTCTTTAGAAAATACCATGACATTCAAAACATGTTTGAAAAAATCTGAAAAGGAGAGGCAGAGTAAGTATCTCTTTTTAATAGACATGCTTTCAAAAGCATATAAAGAGTGACAGCAAGAAGCTGCAATAAGGCTAGTGTGAAATAATTCTGGCTCATGTACAGCCCATTCTAAAATAAGATTTGACAAACCCACATGAGCAACAGAAAACAATCCAGTTGTCAGAGCAATTCTAAACTGATGGCCGAGATCCTGGCACCTCCAGCCATAAAAACTTAGTGGGAGCCTGGAGATGAAAAATGCTGAGTAAGAGAAGAATCTGTAAATAAACCATTATGTCATATCACTACACATGCTCAGCTTTGAGATCTGCAATTTTCTCTGTCCTGGCCATGTGTAATTGAAAATAGATACCACAGACAGCCTAGGAAGGAGCTGCTGTAATCACCCCTGCTCTAGCTCTAGTTCAACTAAACAGACCTATATGGACGAAACAAAATTAAGCAAGATTATTTTAATTAGACTGTAGTAGAAAATAAGGGGTTTAAGGAGGGAAAGGGAAATGAATGAATACTGTAAAGAGAACATTACTGAACGTGACCATCAGCAGGCTCCATCAGACTTGACCAGAAAGTCCTGCCAGTAACAGATATTCAGGCAGCACCACATTCATTGTTCAGGAACACTTCTGAGCACAGGTGCTTCAAAGGAACCTCACAACCATGGATGGACATATCTTTTTTTTTTTTACAGGAGGCTACACAGAAATCAGTGAGTTAGTAGTAATTTGTCAGTGAGTAGGAGATGTAGAATAAAGGCTGATCCACTCTCAGTGGAGTGGACTTCTGAGGAGAGCACAAACCAAGGATAATATCAAGAAGGCCAAGAACTTCTTGCCTCAGACTTCCCTAAGCAGGTGAATGGTGAGCAGATGGTTATAAACTTACACCATCAACAGAGGGACCCTATGAGCATTGGAGAGCAGTATTTGTCAATGTTGATTGTTTTCCAGTTAGCTGTCCCTCATTTCAGAACATTTAATAGAATCCTATAGCCACTAGTGCTGAAAACTAGTGGAGAACTCTAACTAAGAAGAATTGAAAAGACAAATGTGTTGCCGTCGTCAAA
>VYZP01034495.1:101226-178121 GCA_013400635.1 Hypocryptadius cinnamomeus
AAAAAAAAAAAGAAAAAAAAAGAAAAAAAGGAAACTGAAAGAAAGGAATTGTAGGACCAATCAGGTTAACTTCAGTAAATGAAAAAATATGGGAACAAACTCCCATTTGTAAGTTCATAACTAAGAACAAGGACATGAGTAAGAGTCGACCAGGATCTGTCAAGAACAAATCACATTAAACCAAACTAATTTCCTTCCTTCTTTGGCCACCCAGAGCCTCAGAGGCAGAGCAGAAGCACTTTATCAGTTTATACCATACATCTTGGACTTAAAGGGAGCTTTTGACCCTTCTTTATATGACATTCACATAAGAAAAATAAGAACATGCCAGATGGTTACAGACCATCTGGAAATCGTACTTGGAGGGTAATTATCAAAATGAAAAGGTGTGCTGACTAGGTTTCTTGTGATCTGTGCTGGAGCTGGTACCAGTCAGCATTATATTCTTGACTGGACTAAGAGAATAAGCTGTGCACATTGCATTTAGGAATTACATTATGTTGGGAAGGACTGCAAGGTAGGTGGAGGAAGTTTGGGTCAAAATTGTACAAGGATAAGTGGTCCAGAAAAGAAGAAAAAAAGCCTTAAAGCAAAGAAAGGGGAGGCAAATCAGGAAGGCAAAGATGTATACGTGGGAATGATCATCTGCACAAATGCAAGATGAGAAACATCTGGTGGGAGAGCAGCTGCACAGCAGACAGCTGCAAATTGAGTAAGAGTCAAAAGTGTCCTGCTGCTGTGAAATAAGGAATGCTGGCAGGAACAAACAGGACTACAGCACACAAGGCATATGGAGGGCTCCTTCTGCTCTGGCCCCAAGGAGGCAAGACCTGAGCTGGGGGAAGCAGCCTGTCACATCTCCAGCACTGCAACACCAACCAGCCAGCTGGGAGAGCAGGGGCAAGGAGCAGAGCTCTTGGGGGTGCTGGGCAGGAACTGATGATGCAACACATCTGGGAAAGGGTGGAAGTCTTTACATATTTCAAGGCTGCTGCTAGAAGGAGGGAATAATCTGCTCTTGGCAGCTCTAGAGAAAGAAGCAGTGGGTTTGCACTCAGAAAGACAGTTTCAGGTTAATATTAGTGAAATACATACCAGTAGGGGTCCTAAGGTACTGGACTAGACCCTGGAACCTCCTCTACTGAAGATCCTCAAGAACAGGAACAATGAAAGCTGTTGTGAGGAACATTTGTCTTATTAGCCTACACCAGGGTTGACAGAGTAGAGACCCTCCTGAGTTTTCTGCTCTTCTGCCTTAATTTTTCTGCTTGTACAATGTGGTTTAAGTAGATTTTAGTTCTGACATGTAGCACTGGTACAGAAAGTTAGAGGGACAGAGAAATTAAATTAAATTAAATTAAATTAGTCCCTGCTTTTATAAACCAAGAAGCTCAAAGTTAATTACACTGAAAATGCAAATAAAGGATCTGTTCCAGACAGTGAGAAAACTCCCTCTGAATTGTACTGCCCTAGTATCAAACCCAAAATGAAGAGCCTGCACTATTTTCCTTGAGAATTGTTAATATGTTTATTGAATAAAATACAAAATTACAAAGGAAATAAGCTTGTCTGTAAAAGCCTTCATCCAACACTACTTAGGGTGCTGTTGTCTGAGTTTTAGTTTACTCATCAAGATGTATCTATTGTCTTTTGCCATAAAAAATGACTCAATCTGTCATCAGCTTACCAGACTTGTTGAAAAGGGTAGGTTTGTCAAAAAAAATTTTAGTTCTGCTGTGGTTCATTTCTTTTTCCTGTTGACCTCTGTTGTATTGTGTCATATAATCAATCTGGTGTCTTGTGTAAGTGCCTGAATAATTTGTTTTGTTTAATAATGGTATGTAGTACTTTCTTCTATCACTGCTGATGCAAGATCTAGGAAATTACTGGCCAAACACTGTATGTTCTGCAGTTAAATATTTCAAGTTAAATTACAGTTCTAATAGCTGACATTCAGTGGCAGCCGTATTCATCTAGCTGCTGACATGAGTCATTTCAGGCATGGTGTGTGCAATAGCAGAATTCTCATCTAATTACTCTGACAAAATAGATGTCTTGCAAATAGCTGTGGAACAGTTAAATCTTTAACCCTGTGCTCACAGCTGGATAACTGAATATGTATTTAGCCTATGTGATTCTCAGCTGATTGTGGCTCCAGGCTGAAAACACTCTGCTGAATCTGAGCACGTTTGAGTCTGGCAAACTACAGCAATTGTGGAACTTGTACCAACTTCCACATCAAACCATGCTAAGTTAAGAGCTCAGTTAGAAGTCTAAGACTTAGCCAGAAATGACATCTAAAAGAAGGGTAAAACACAGGCCACTCCATGACTCCAAGGACAGATAAAGGCTCCTCTCTGCTGAAGACACATGCTAAGGAATCAGTGGTCCAATATTTGTCTGAGCAGCAGTTCAGCCTAATAGCCTGCATTGCTGGCTATTAGAACACTTGTAAAGCACAGCCCTCTGTTAGAATGCAAATAAACTCAAGAAAATGGCACTAACTCAGATTGGCAAATGACAGACTCTTATAGCCTGGCAGATTGCTAGAAGTGGCCTTGAGCACCTTCACACAAGAAAAAAGGCTTAATTTTAATTAGTACTGGCAGTCATCTCCTTTGGAGTTATTAGATTAGACAGTTATCAGATCAGGTAGTTACTAGTTCATGTTACTCATGAAAACATCCCTTCTATGTTTTGGGAATAAAGTCAGAACCGTCATCTTTGACACCAAGGCAGGCATTTCTAACAGAGAAATGGACAAATCCAAGGGCTGCAAAAAAGCCAAAGCAGTGTCTTTTCCACCAAAATAAAAATCTCAACAGAATTTTTCTGGTCTATGTGACAGAAAACTTTGGAAGTCAGACAAGATTTTTTCTTCTGAGACTAAGAAACTGAGTGTACACAGTGCCAAATAACTAGATAATCAGGATATTCACTGGAAAAAGAAATATCTAGCCCCAAATTTGGGTGAAACCCCAAATCTGCTGCTACTTATATCTTCATTTCATGTCTCCTTTTTGTTGCAGACCAAGAATTTTTTGAAATCTCAGAAAATTCAGTAAAGTGAGATTATTGTTCTCCATTAAGGTATCACAGCAATCATTACTTAAATATTTTTAGCTGCCTAACAAAGACTTGCTTAGAACTGATTCCAAGTGATGACATGCTAATGAAAACTTTGTGTACAGCAGACATTATTTGAGAACAGAGGTTCCCCTCCCTCCTCCATCAGCAGATTCTGATAGACTCCACTGAACCTGGGACCTTAGTGAACTGTTCAGGAACACAAGTGAAGTTTTAGAACACATTCTAGTTAAAAAAATACCTCCAAAACCTTAATTCTTAACAGGACAACTTAACTCGCTAATTTCTGAGAGCTTCTTATTTTAGAGCTGCATTGAAACAGGAGAGTAATCTCTTAAGAGAGTCAGTGTGGTTTCCATTTGCTATTGTCCCATGACTTGAGAAAATTCCATCACTGCTGTTAGCTCTCAACTGGATAAAGGAAAGATATTTTCCTTTATTGTTGATGGTAGTCAGTGGTGTAATGGGAATGAGGGAGAGAGAAAGGAAGATAAAGACATGATTTTCTTTCATTTTATAAAGTTGATCAAGGGAAGCAAAGTGTGAAAATTTACAAAGAAGTCACAGACACAATGGCTGTAATAAAATGTCTTACCATGTACTCTGGAGACATGGGGAATATATTGAGCTTAAACACAAAATATGAGCAACTGTCACTAAGTCTCTGAGTAAATCTACTGAACTGTAGGTCACAGCTGCTATGTTCCCTCACAGGAATAAGTTTCTTCTTGTTAATAAGCCTTTCTACACATACTTCAAAGGTATCTGACCAAAAATTTCCCTGGGTCTGGTTTTGCATTGTTGTTTACCCTCATCCTGAAGAAAAGCAAACTGTATCTATATATTTAGCTTCTCTTACATCTCATACTTCCAATATTTCAATTTATAGATTAGAAATAGATTTAAAAAAAAAAAAAAAAAGAAGAAAGAAATCATGCAAGTCAACAGGACACATTTCAAAACAAGATTCCCAGATTTGAATTTAGCTGGCAAGTGAAGAGGAGAGGAGTGAATATCAACATGTGAAGATCACACCAGGAACTAGAGCAGTGGTTCCGTAGCTGTTTTGGATTGCTATAAACCCTCAGAATTTCTTACAGACCACCAGGTATCGTTATCATCAAACTTTTAATTGAAAACACTATTTAAAATAGTGTTTAACATGGCTCTGTGGATTAGCTGTGAACCCTTTAGCGTGGCCTCCTGGACCACCAGTGTTCTGCGGAGCGCTGAACCAGACTGCACACATCGTCCACCCCAACAAAACACTGCTGTGTCTGAAAGAGAGGCACTCCTGCAACTGCACCATCTACTCACATAATGCACATGTCACTTCAACCTTCTTGGTAGCTGAGGAACACAAAACCCTTTTGTTTTTTTCCCTACCCAAAGTTTATTTTTTATCTCTTTGGAGAAACAAGCAAATGGTGCCAAGCCTCAGTTTCTGATTGTTTCTTGTAGGGTCTTCCTCATATCTGGCAATGGTGTAATCTTTCAGGAAGCTAACTATGAAAATAAGAAATATAAATCCCTCCATACTGTGGAGTTATCATTCCAGAATAATTATGAGATCTGTGAATCCAAAAATTTTAAAAATTAAAACTAGCTTCTGAGGTTTTTTTTTTTCCCTCCTCTGGAAAATTTGTTCATTTTTTTCCCTTCCCAAATCCACTAATGATGCTAGAGCTCTGTGTGTGGTCATTAAAGCATTTCAGCAACTTTCTGCAAATTCTTTACAGTTATTCTTTGGCTGCAGCACCACAGGATTGTCTGTTTATTACCAGAGAAACACACAGAGGAAAGCAATGAGAAAGGGAATTTATGGGGAAAGAAGGGAAGAAGTTCCCAAGAAGGGAACTTGTGTGGAAGTGTCATAAACAACAACAGCAAAACACCACGATCCAGCCCTGTGTGAAGTCAGTGACAGAGTGTGGTCTCACGTTAGAGCAGGGATGGGCTGTAGCTTCCCCTCCCATCATTCTGCCTCCTTGCACCTCACAGGCACCTCAGCCAATCAGTACAGAAAGGGACCTTATTCACCTCTCCTCATACACTCATTATCAACAGCTATTACATGGAACTGGCAATCAGGAACCTTTGCAAATAACAGCATATCACAGACAAAAAAAAAAAAAAAGAACTAATTTTCTAAATCAGCTATTTTAAAAAAATAAGTCTGTGCTTCCACGACAGTACTCCACCTACTTTAGAGAGAAATTAGTGCTGTCACAGCACTTCTGTGCCCTTTGTATGCTCAATAGCCATGGTAATGCAGAGGTTTGAGTCAGAGTGGGAGTGGGAAAGGTCGCTTCAGCAAAACTAATGCACAGGAGAAGTCTGCAGGGGAAAGGGGTAACCTCTACCTTGAAAGATAATGAATCCTACCCAGTTCTTGTCTCTATAGGTCTCTCTTGCAGTACTTTACACTCAGCATCACTAATGGATGCTGCTGGAGCATTTATAAAGTTAGATTAATAACCAGCCCCATTTGTGTCCTAGGGTTTTTTGTTGTTGTTGTTGTTGTTGTCTGAACAGTTCCCTTTTTCCATGCAGTGCCAATGCTCAGAGGCAGCTGTTAACTCACCTTTTATCCATCTGAAACAGATAAACTTCAAGCTTGCAAACCTGACTAGACAATGTGAAAACAAATCTTGTGGCCTCACCTCACCACTGTCCAGATTCATTGCCAAGCTCCCCTCTGGTGAAGGGGTTTACATGGGACCATCCCATGGCCGCATACCTGGGGTAATATGCCCGAGCTGAGCCAAGCATTTTAAACATGCGTGGAATTCTGTAAGATGAGAAATCCACACTGAGGAACGATGCCCTCCTCACCTCGCTGCCTGACCCCCTTGCTGTAGATAATGTGTGTGCTTTCTTTAGTGAGTACGTGCTGCCTTTCTGCCAACCCATCAGCTTTTGGCTTCTCTCCACAGGAAGCAGGGAGGCTGCCTTCACCTATGCCATTACTGCTGCCGGGGTTGCACACGCTGTCACGGCCGCCTGCAGCCAGGGCAACCTCAGCAATTGTGGCTGTGACCGAGAGAAACAGGGCTACTACAACCAGGAGGAGGGCTGGAAGTGGGGAGGCTGCTCCGCGGATATCAGATACGGCATTGAGTTCTCCCGGAGGTTTGTTGATGCCCGAGAAATCAAAAAGAATGCCCGGAGGCTGATGAACTTGCACAACAATGAGGCTGGAAGAAAGGTATTCCAGAAAGGATGAGGGATGGGAATGTGTGTGCTGGGGGGAGGCTGGCTTGGTGGCAGGAGGCATTCCCCGAGAGCTCACCCCTGTCTCTGATGTTATCCCACACCCACGTCGAGTCATCTGTTGTTCACATTTTTTTGCTTTTTCTTTTTATTCAGAGCTGGCCATGTATTGTAGATACTCCTATAATAGTACCTATACCTTTTACCTATACCTATGTAAAAATTTCTGCTTCCTTAGCCTTCTTTCCAGCCCTGAAAACAGAGAGGACCTTGCTGGATCTGTTTAGCATAAAGATAAATCACTGCTTTTCATCCAATTTGCAAAAAATCTAGCAAGGGATGTTGGGGCTTGTGATGGGACAGAACTGAGTTGTCTGCACGGCTCAACTTCCACAGCACTTCCAGATATTTATTCCAGTGAACCCCAAATCACTTTTTTGACCCCAGCTCTAGTGAAATACACATAGTAGTACACAATGCACTTCTTAGCAGATGCACAGCTGTCTCTTTGTAACTACAAAGCTACAAAGAGCTGCAGAAGAAGAAGCAGTTCCATATCTACAACCATGACTGAATTGCTTCTCATGGTAACAATAAACATCATGGAGCTATGCTGATTTATGTTCACCAATCCTCGTAGCTCTCAAAGCTTGTCCTTTAAAAAGTGTAACAAATCTTTCTGCATCCTATATACCTACCTCAGGAGAGACTATAGCCTTCAAAGTGTTTTCCCCTAGGAAAAGCCCTCCACTCCAGTGTTGCTGAAAAATCCAATATACCAATGTAGCAATCCAATAAATTCTGCCTCCTTCTCTAGTCCCCAAAGATTGAATTTTCCTCCTCTAAAACCATGTGTGCTTCCAGTCCTGTACTGAGTACTGGGCAGAGAGAGTAGAATTGGTGGTGACAGAAACAATGCAATTATTTTACTGCCTGGATCTTGCTTACTAGCACAGTTGCATTGGCCATGCACTGAAACAAAATGTTCTGTATGGGCAGGAGTTCAGTGGGATGGAAATGCTACATCAATTCAGTGTGGTGAGAGAGGCATAATCTCAAGTGTAGACAGGATGGGTACTTCAGTGATAGTTCACACTGAGGTCTCCAGATGTGCAGGAGAAAGCTGACTGAAGAGCCAAACAGAAGAACAGCCTTGAGGGGCACAATCTTTTTTCCTAAAAATTGCTGCCACAGGTATAAAAGAACTCCATTCAGCAGCTGACCATCACATTGGAAGACCAGCTCCAGGTCTGATCACTTCACTTAGGCTGGGAATTTCAGCTCAGCATCATAAATCGTGTTTGGAGGCAAAACAAGATGGAAGTCAACTCTTAAACTTGCCAGGGAGAATTTTTTACTGCTATTTGCATTTTCACCCCTGCTTAAACTGGCATCCTCAGTGGTGTGTGCTGTGCCACCCCCATGGAGATCCTGGTGCAGGTCCTGCTTGGAACATGTCACAGACTAGATGTGAAAGAGGGACAAAAGAGCAAAAGCAGGTACTGAGATGGAAAACAGTGAAGTCCCAAGGACAGAAAGAGCTCATTATGCGAACCAGGCACTGATCATGGATCCCCCACTTCTAAATACAGCCCAGTAACCACTAGACCACATTGCTGATTCTTATTAAGCACATTATATTTTACTTTTCATCAGAATTTCATAAGCAGAAGGACATAAGAAAACCAAATAAGGGCATGTTTTTACAGATACTTCTGGTAGCAGAATTCATGCAAGTAAATTTTATTTACAATTCTAATTTTTTTTTTTATATTCTTGCAAAAAACAAATGATAATACTTTCATATTTTAAGAAAGGAATACAAAGGCTTGCAATACCAATAATATATTTTATCCCATTTTTAAAAATATAAATAGTATTTTGGAATGTATTAACTTTTTGTTTTGTATTTCTTTAGTTATTTATACCCATAGCTGTTCATTAATTCATTGTATTTCTTTAGTTATTTATAGCCATAGCTGTTCATCAATTCACTGTATTGCTTTCAAAAGCTAAGAATGACTGAAAGAATTTGGTGTAGTTTTTTGTTTTTAAGTGTAATCCATAAAATCCAGAGGAATGTGCTAATATAAACCATGGTTTTGGGGGTCACATTTAGAAATAATGTTGGTGTTATGATATATATTCCCTTTAATTGAATATTCAGAGTTGTACAGTAAATAATATTTAGTGATTTCGGTTCTTCTGAGATAATTTGCTATTTGTATAAATTAGACATTTTGAATTCAAGACTGACTGAAACTTAAGGTTAGAACAAAACTCTGGAACCTAGGATATGCTTTCTGTGTTTCTGGGTTGGACCCCTGCAAAAGCACTTATAGAATTTTCTGCAATTTCAGTGTGAAATCACAAGTTCTTTCTGAGAATCCAGGCAGACTTGAAATCTGACCTACATTCACCTGAAATCTGGCTGATTTGGGGGTTCTTGGTAAACCTGGACTGCACTGTGAGCCTGACACAAAATCTGAAACCAGGGGATTTTGCTTATACACGGGTGTCATTCTTACATACTCCACATGGTCCTTATTCACACTCAAGTCAGAGATCACAGAATCACAGAAGCAACCACAGAATCACAGAATGGATAAGGTTGGATGGGTCCAACTTCTCTGCTCAGGCAGGATCCCCTAGATGATGTTCCTCAGGATTGTGTTCAGATGTTTTTTTGAGTCTGTCAAGAGAAGGAGACTCCTTCCATACCCCCATAATTCTGCCTCAGTATAAAACAATCTGAAGCATTTTCTATTTCTCTTCCAATCTCATTCATGTGGAGTTCATGTTCACCTCACACAGCTTTTCACTTGTCTCTTTCCAGATATAAAAGCCCTTACAGCTGGCAGAAATTTCATTGCTATAAATTACATCTGCACTATTAGAAATTAGTTGCACTTTCTTTGTTTGCACTGAAAGAGAAATTAAATTTTTATTCTTTTAACACAGAATCACAGACTGGGTAAGGTTAGAAGGGATCTCATCTGGTCCCTCCTCCCTGCTCCAGCAGGGCCATCCCAGAGCACAGGGCACAGGATTGTGTCCAGAGGGGTCTGGAATATCTGCAGTGAGGAGACTCCACACCCTCTCTGGACAATCTGTTCAGTGCCTGGGCACTGCCCAGGGCAGAAGTTCTGCCTCATGTCCAGGTGGAACCTCCTGGGATCAGCTCCTGCCCGTTCCTCTGGTGCCATTGCTGGGCCCCCAGAGCAGAGCCTGGGCCCTGCTCTGACCCTCCCTGCACACAGGGACACCCAGGGCTGAGGGCCCCTCTCAGCTGGGGCTCCTCTCCAGGCTGGACAGCCCAAACTGCTGCAGATCCCTTGCTCCACGTGAATTCCGTGATTCTGTGGTCGCTACAGGTTGCCCCAAACATTCCCGTCCCCAACAAGACCTTCCTTGTTTTTCAGAGCCAGGTCCAGCCACACACCTTCCCTTGCTGGCTCCTCCTGGGTACAACACTGAACTTCCATCTTTCTCCTTTTCCCTTCCAAAACTTTCACAACACAACTGGGAAATGCTTGTACTGTTCTGAGAAAAATCTGTCAGTGCCATCCTGCTGATCTGTATGTGGCTTGTCTTAAAATTTGGAAACACTTTGGAGCCAAGTTTCTGGTTCATTACTGCTATTATAAAGAACCAAAGTGCAGATATTTTACCCATGTTATGAATAGGAATAAAAGGTAAGAGAGAAAACACAGGCAACAGGAATTTTTTAATTCCTTCATTGCTTCAGAAGTCCTCAAATATTTTCAAATAAGGTATTTTCTACCTTAGAGTGGTAATGGACATTAAAGACAGTAAAGGAAGTATATGCTTTTGTAGCTTTCTACAGAGATTTCACAGCACTTTCACCACTTAAAATACCCTGCATTCACATCTGTAATAGCAAGGCCTGCAGTTCTTTTTGAGTCTTTCCTAATTGGCTTTTTGAGTTAGCTGAGAAGAACAACTTTTAGCCAACAAATATGCTACCTTCCTTTTAGTCTTCTTTTTGAATCTCAGAGCCTTCCAAGACAGAAACATGAGGAAAACATGAGGAAAAAAGGATGCAAAAATCTCCCAACCCCTCATCCAGTTGTTTCCAACTTGCTCTGAAGTCAGTGGTAGGCCCTTAATGACCTCACTAGACATCTACCAGGTGGCCAGAGGTTCATTGCTAGGACCATTAGTCAAGACCCACCAGTTTTGCCCCCCAAGCAATTATTTGTATGCTCTTTTATACCACCACAAGGACTTTCTCATGTGCTCTCAGAAATCTTGCCCATTCTCCATCTCTTCCAGCACTTGTCCCACACATGCCTGGGTGTTAGAGGGGTTTGTGAGTACAGCAGTATGGCTTTAATAATTTGCCTTCTTTGGGATGCTCTCAAAAGCTGGCCTGCTGGTACTTCACTGCTGCTAAAAACAGAGCCCAGAGGAATTTTTCTTTGTGGAACAAGCAGCATGCTGTAAAAATAATTGCACAAATTTTGCAAACAGGTGAGGGGAAAAACAGTCTTGGGGGGTCTTTTACTTCTGTCTAGGGTTGAGATGTTCAATACAACCCTCTAATACATGATCTCATTGGAAAAAAAAAGACATTTGGGCTTCTCAGTGAATTTCTGATGACTGTGGAATGAATGAATACCCTAATTGCCCCACACTGCATCCTGTATGGCTCTGCATTGAATTTCTAAGAATTGTTTCAGCTAATGGCAGGTTTGCAAAGTTTCTGCTAAATTTGCAATAAGAAGCACCAGTAACAAAATCATAATCTTGTCATTGGTGTAATTTGGAATAAATGAATGCTCAGGGATTCCTGGTGACACAAGATTCTCCTGACAGAAGATTTATGCTTGGTGGCAAAGCTGCACAGCACGGTGTGAAAGAGCAGAGGAACGAACTTCCCCCTCAGTTTCTAAACATCTGCTATGATTTGGGATGGAAAGAACAAGTGTGGTAAATGAAAACAAGCCCCCAAAGGAGAGCTAGTATAAGTCTAACACAAATGTTACTGAAAGAACGTTTTGTTGCAAATCTGAAAGATTACAGAGAGATCTGTGGGCGAAACTTTGACAGAGTAATGAAAAATTAAATACCAGCAAACCAAGTCAGCTTTGATGCTGTTTTATGAGACAACTTTCTACCATGTATTTTTAGAAATAAGTATCTTTATTCTGGGATAAATGAACTTAGAGTAACATCTGGGAACACACATCATTAAGCTAAAGTTTTTGTTGAAAGTTTCAAAACAATGACTGTCTCTCATGGGAAATCTCATTTATAAAAATGGATGTTTCTGTTTGTTTTTATGGGGTGAGTTAAAAGAACAAACTGACAAATTGGTAGCAGATTGCAGCTTTTACCAAAAAGTAGAAATGTTCCTAACAGTTTATCAATCAATTAGGCTCTTACAACAGACAGTGTCTGTGGTTATGTGGAGAAAAAACTGGCCCTTCCAGAAACACACCCATCAGACTGGCTGCCAGCAGCTCTGCCTGACACCATCCCAATATTTACTCCTTTGTAACAGCAATGGGTTTTTCCTGTTGTTTCTTTTGGAATGCCTGGAAGATGACAACAGCTTATTTTACATATGAAACAATAAGTGCAGGGAGAAAAAACAAATAATTCAGGCTCTCTTCAGAAGAGATTTTTCAATTACTTGGGACAACATTTCCACCCAAGACATGGCTTTTTCTCATAGTTTCTGGTGCAATAGGCCTGTGGTACTGGGAAGGGGCTCTTTTGCTCACTTGCTTTGGCTGTAGAACAGCTAATGAGGTGATTTGTTGATTACCATTCATTACATATATACACATATAAAGATACAAAATTTATATTTATTATATTATATAATATATACATAGACATAAATATATACAGTGTTTGTGCACATAATTATGGGTATTTATACATATTTATGTGTATGGTCTGTGCATATTTTATGTAAGACAGTGTTAGCTTCCTTCACCCCATGTGAAGCATTGTAATTGGTCAGCTCATTCCTGCAAGATGCCAAGTGCCTAATTTGCTGCAGGCTGCCCACACTGCCACCTGACAGAATGTAAAGATAAGAAGCAGAAAAAGCCCAGAAAAAGACTCTGAATAAAATGTTCTGAAGTCACAGGGGAGGCTGAATCCCAGTTTCAAATGTAAAAGCCAACTCATTTTATGCTCTTATAAGCCTAAAATATTCTTTAAAATTCTTTGTTTCCTAAGTAATTTCAGGGATGCAAAGAATGTTACTTTCCAGGTTTTACAGCCTCGAGTCCATCATTTGCTGAAAGTTTCTTTCTCTAAAAGTGACAAATTATTTCACTACACATCCCTTGTGAGACCACTCATGAAAGAAAAGCTTTTGCTTGTTGTGCTTCATGCCATGCTTTCCATCTTCCCACTTAAAGTGACTTGCAGACAGTTACATAAATCCAATTTCAAAAATTTTGGTGTTACAGCTTGGGTGGGTTAGATGGATAACTAAGGACTTATCCATATGTCCTGAATATGCAAGCTTTGGCTCAAATCTCATGAGGATAGATGTCCTGCTTCCAGCTGGGCTGGATTTGTTAGCTTATTTTTTATTCCCAGAAACACACCCTTAACACAGACTGCCAGCAGCTACATCTGGTACTACCCTACTTTTTGAACAATTTGCTTTAAAATTAGAGGGGGGAATAGCCAAATATTTTAGGACTTGCTAAATGGTTTTATTCAAGAAATGTGCATGCCCATGAATACCATGTAATGCATGCAAGGCATGTATCAAGCATCTAGTGAATTATCACTGTAAGACCTCAAACCTGACACGTCTGTTCTGCCTGACAGAATAAAACCACCAGTGAAATATTTTTAACTATTTCAGGTGGTATTTTACCTTTAATGTGTACAACAAATTCCACAGAAAACAGAGCGGAACACTGCAAGCACACTTGCTTTGGGGATGATGGGGAGGATGCTTCTGAAGGAAATTGCTTTGCAACATTTCGCTGTAAAAATAATATTCAGAATGTTTTAACCAATTGCAGCCGTTTGTTGCTCAAACATTTATTTTCTCTTCTCCTAGAAACTAGAGAAGAAACACTGATGGATTAGGCTATTGTTCATTCTCACAACAGTAGGGGCATCCATCAAATGGGCAGTAGGTCCCAAAACGCTGGGTTAATTTTCCTGGTAGTCAAGAGGAGAACTTGTGTAAAGAGTGCAATGGGCCTTCCTCTGCTTTTCCAATGCATTAAGTGAGGATACTATGGAAGAGGGTGCCTCACCTAGGGAGGCAAGTGGAGGGCAGGAGGAGGTGATTTGATACCTCCAGGCACCCCTGATGGTCCCCAGCCCTGCTCAGCTCTGGCCAGTGGCAGGGAAAAACCACCTCATGCTGTGTCTGGACACTGACCTGCTGCAAAGCAGAGGCTCCCTGCTCCCATTGAGCTAAACAACAAGGAAAACAAGGATGTGACAAGAGGAATAAACACAGTAACTCAGTTCCCCATCCCACAGAATATAAATACTGTTGTGATGCTTGATGGAAGAGCTTCACAGAGGAGCAGAAAGAAAGCCATGCAGCTGGAGTACCCTTATTCCTCTCCTGCTGGCTCCGTGCTCCCTCTTCACAGGACTGGGCACAACCCAAGGAGACATGCCATGAACTGCTCAATTTTGGGCTCTGCTATTAACAAAGAATAATTTCAGGACATTTGTATTAGAAGAGTAGCATTACACCCTACTAATCTCAGTTGCACCCCTTCCTATCCAAGATAAAAAACCAAACCCAAACAATCTGAGCCTGGATTCCCAGAGGGGTCCAGGAGATCAGCAGGGGTGGGCCCCAGGCTGCACTGAGACTTGGGTTAGCCTGTGCCCACACATCATCAGCAAGCCATCAGCTCTTGTGGCTGCAGCTGCATGAGCACCAAAGAAGTGGTGACATCTTGGGACCAGAATATGTCTCTTTTGGTAGTTATTACCCAAAACAAAAGTTGATCACTTCTATGTTTGATGAGGCAAAACTCTTCAAGGGTTTTATTTCTTTTTGATACTTCAGTCAAAAGGTTGTATGGATTTTGTTACATTCAACACTTGGTCCAACAATGTGCATTTCCATTAAGGAAAACAAAAACCAGCAGGAGTAAGCCAAAACACAAATACACACAAAATGTAACTATTTTGTTTTTACATACTTTATCCAAATAGGAGTTTTACTATGTACGGAAACTGTATCTGATGTTATGCAGTTGGGTCTAGATATGGAACTTGAAAAGGTGAATTTATTTTAATGCATATAATTTTGTTTTATTTTGGTCTTTACAAGTCTTTTTCTACTTAACTGGCAGCACACAGCCCTCAAATTGAATTTTAAATGTATGATTTATATAGGTATAAAAAGATGTGGGATTAAGAAAGCTTTGACATTCTATTTCACAATTCATTTAACAAAGTAGCAGTAGTTAGAAAATTTTACTTGGCAAGACCATATTGGGGTGGGAGTGGGCCTGTATGTGGAAAAGGGACCTGAGAAATGTTCCTATGATTAATCTGAGGCAGCACAGCCCAACGATGGGAATTTGCTCTGGGAGGCAGATCTTGCTGTAAACCATTCAAGATTAGATACGAGGCACTGACATATGACAAATGAAACTGCTGAGAGAGTGGCTCATATGAGCTAATGATTTTCAATCTTTAATTAAGCACCTAGCTTGGCATAGTGTCTTAGATTTGAGTGAATAAGTACCTTTAAGGTTCAGGGTCAGAGCTTTGATGGGAATTTTGCTGAGGAAAACCGAGCTGGGGAGACTTTCAGGAAGCAAAATGTCAGTTACTCTTCATTCAGAGCATTGAGCAAACAAGGTCAGATCCGGCCACCTTTGCCAGGTCCCATGGCACCTCCCTGGAAAGTAGGAAGCTGCTCAAGACATTCCTCTGGAGGGGCAGAACATGCTGGTCTGTCAGCAGGGAAGGGCACTCTGCAGCATCTGGGTGGAAAGAGGGGAAAAAATGTTGCTTAGAATCTGCTTAGTGTGGGCCTCGTATTCCCTGACCTCCAAGTCTTTGGGCACAATTTTATACCCACAGCTGACTGTGGGCACACAAATTATAGCATTCAGGAATTTAACTACCTGATGATTGGGCCTCTGCTCAGTGTTGTAACCCCAAGCATTCCACATTCATGAGAGAAGCCTCCAAAAAAATTAAAAAAACCTGCAAGATTGGCTTCAGGAGCATGGATTAATACTTTTTGAAACTTCTGATTTTTTGAGCCTGCATGGCTTTCATTTGCAAGTCCTCCCACCATCAAAAATAGTGGGAATCTTTGAAAAAACAAATATTTCACAGCAGTGAAATCAGGTTTCTGCTCACCAAAATGAATCACAAAACTGGACCTTCAGAAAGACAACGGCAAAAAAGAAAATAATATCAAGACTTAGGATAAAGTTGCTGGAGATTTTACTGTAGAGGCTGCCAGATAGTGTCTATAAATAGCATGTAATGATGTATACAAACATCAGCATCTCAACCAAATACACACAGGCAAACAATTATTATATAGACAGGCAGGCATCCATATATAAATATACATTTCCAAAGATGTCAGCCAGGACACTGAAATGGGTGATGTCTGTCTTTCAGGAGCAGTGATACTTTCTAGTGTATCAGGGAAGCACATCAGAGGCTCCTTGGGACAGTACCCACAGTGATGAGCCCACAGAAAAATAAGGAGCCTCATGAACTTCACCTCCTCCCACTCTCTTAGCACGTTACTGACTTGGCCTTTTCAAGCAAAATGCAGACACCAGAAACACATGTAGGGCATGACAAAATATGTACCCTTCAGCAAGATTTACTGCTCAGGGAGGAGTACGACTCAGGGGTGACAGATCCTGTTGTCAATGCTTTCCTGGAAATGCTTAGATCCTCATGCTCTTTGGTGAAGGTGTAAAAGTTGCATCCATCCACCTCTTGTGGATTTGGCTGCAGTTCTTACAGCTGCAACTGCATGTTGAGAAGCTGTAGGAATGGGTTACTTTCAACAAAACCAAACATTTTTCAGCACAACTTCATATCAAGCACAACTTCTAAGCATGTTTATATATATACACAAACACATCTAAATATCAATAGATTGTTTCAACCCAGATTTGTGGAACGGGATCGAAATCCTATTTAGGGGTCTTTGGAGAAAGACCTTCTCCATAGGCCAGAAATGGATACAGAGGAGACCCTGGAGAGCCCTAAAAGACCCCAGAGTGTGTCACAGTGCATCCGTCTCCTCATTGCCACGGAAATGCTGCTGCTGCAGCAGAAGGTGACAAGTTTTCTCTTCTATCAGTATGGAAGACAGGAAGGTGATACAGTGCATTCCAGTGTCCACAGAAACCCAGCTAATCACAGCCCTGCTGATTTTCTTCTTCTAGAGCAGTTGCAATTATAGGAATTTCTTCCCCAACTCAGTAAACCTTGCTGGGAAACACCTTTTCTGCCTGTGATAGGATAACTTGATCTTGACCCTGGTAAAGCCTGTGGTTCCAGAAGGTATCACCAGACTGAGGTCAGACCTCAGCAGGGACTGTAGCTCCTCCTGAGGGGAAGAAGAGGAGCAGCTCTGATCTCTGTTCTCAGTGACCAGGGACAGGACCTGAGGGAACGGCTGGAGCTGGATCAGGGGAGGGTCACACTGGATAGCAGGGAAAGGTTCTTCCCCCAGAGGGTGTCGGGCACTGCCCAGGCTCCCCAGGGAATGGTCACGGCCCCAAGGCTGCCAGAGCTCCGGGAGCATTTGGACAACGCTCTCAGGGATGCACAGGGTGGGATTTTGGAGTTGTCCTGAGCTGGACTCAATGGGTCCCTTCCAACTCAGGATATTTTATGATCCTTGCATAGGTTGCTCAGCTATCTTATACTTGCTACCGTATGTTGGTAAGGGAGAATCAAATCCAAATATTCTCTTTAATATTGAAACCCCAGAAATTTGGGAAAAAAACAAACCATACAATTTAAGTGAAACTCAACTCAGGAGGGTGCCCTCTATTTGCAGGGATAACCAGATCTGTACAGCTTTTATTTTAAGGCCAGTTTCTGAAGGAGTAAGCATTTTTTACTCCCTCCTACTTCATTATGCCATTGTACTCAGATTTCGGCCCTTTTATCCTTTGCCCATTTCAGTCATGTTCTGGGATCTGCAGTGAAACCGCTACAGGAGATGGTCTGCAGCATCAGTAATGCTTTCAGACAAGCTCGCTAGCTCATATTTCTTTGTTAGCATCCCATTGCGAAGGGGAAAGATCAGCTCGCTTTGTTCTTAGGCCTTGATTTTCATAAGCTAATGATGGCTGTGGGTGTAATTATGGTCAGGCTTAAGTGGTAACGCAAGGGCAGAAAAACAGAGAGGCGCTTCCGTGGGGCTGGCTTCCCCCTGCTGCACACGCGGGGCGGGAGGACATCGCCTGCCTTCCCCCGGCACAACCTGGCCCGGGGAAGGAGGGATGTGCCGGGCGGGGCATGGCTGGGCTGCAGCAGGAATGGCAGGGTGACAGTGGGGCATGAGCCTGAGCACCCACCCATCTGTGTCACTTCTGATTCTGAATTAAACTTCAGGGTGACACTGGAGCCTGAGCCTGAGCACCCACCCGTTTGTGTCACTTCTGACTCTGAATTAAACTTCAGGGTGGCAGTGGGGCATGAGCATGAGCACCCACCCATTTGTGCTGCTTCTGGCTCTGAATTAAACCCCTCTGGCTGAACCTCCTCTACAACAGCAATGCGTTTCTCTTCGGCTCACGGTTGAGCAGGACCCTGCAGTGGATTTTTTTTTTCCCTGTTATCATTGTCCTGGTGGAAAAAAATGTGTTTGTGGCTGATTATTTGCTGAATAGTTGGACTAAATGCTGCAGTGAGTGCTGCTTTTAAAGGGGATGGGACGTTCTGTGGGTGGAATAGGCTGTAAGTTTACCACTGATGGTATTGGTATAGGTACATAGGAAAAATCTTTAGTTGTGCAGTGATATAGGATTGTAAAATGGTTTGTGTTGGAGGTGACCTTAGAGGTCATCTAGTTCCCATCCAGCTCCCTGCATGTAGGCTTATTCAGCCACACAGTATATACTGTTCCTCTCAAGCATTCTTTGATCATTACTTAAAGCAATTAAGTATTTTGAATCTTATGCCACTTAACCCCCAAACCCATTCTTGTTTTCTGTTTTCAAAACAAAAATTATTTTAAAAATTTGAAGTCCCCAGTGGCTCTAAAGAAATGTCTCCTAAAATGTAAGTAAATATTTTCCAATATTTGGAAAAAGAATGGAAAAGACAAAACACTGCATTTTCAACCGGGTGCCACTTGAAACAAAATGTTTTGAGCATTCTGCTGGGAGGTGAAAAGATTTATAAGCATGCATTTGAAAAATTTCAACCAGCAGTAACGAGTATTCATATGAACTAAGCAGACTGAGATTTAGGTAGGCTTGCAACATTGTTTTCATGCAGTAACAGTATGCAAATATCTGTACACATAGGTTCTCGAAGAGAGAATGAAATTGGAGTGCAAGTGTCATGGAGTTTCAGGTTCCTGTACAACTAAGACCTGCTGGACCACGCTTCCTAAATTCAGAGAGATTGGATATATTTTGAAAGAGAAATACAATGCCGCAGTGCAAGTGGAGGTGGTAAGAGCCAGTAGACTGAGACAGCCAACCTTCCTGAAGATCAAGCAGATTAAGAGCTACCAGAAACCCATGGAAACGGATTTAGTGTATATTGAAAAGTCACCCAACTACTGTGAGGAAGATGCTTCCACAGGGAGCGTCGGTACCCAGGGACGACTCTGCAACCGCACCTCTCCCAACGCGGACGGGTGCGACATGATGTGCTGTGGAAGAGGGTACAACACCCACCAGTACACCAAGGTGTGGCAATGCAATTGCAAATTCCACTGGTGCTGCTTTGTGAAGTGCAACACGTGCAGCGAGCGGACAGAGGTGTTCACCTGCAAATAGCGGCAGCGTGCGCGAGCGCACAGAGCGAACCACCGCGAGCGAGGAGAGTGGAGTACGACAAACAACGACAGCATCGTTTTGCACATCTAATCCTCTTGGGGGAAAGAAACCCAGCCAACACCACAACAACCACTCCCTGCCCACAACTACCTATACTTCTAAGGATGGTGCATTTTGGCTGGCTGGCTGTTGTAACTGCTTTGGAAACAAGGGCAACAGGATTAAGGTGATGTTGACAACCACATGAAACTTTCTCTCTGTCTCTCCCTCTTTTTTGTTTTTTTGAAACTACAATCTGGGTGTTGTAGAGTTCTCTTAGTGTTTTAAATTATACATATCAGAGAAGCTGATTGCATTGCAGCTCCCATGATGTTTAAAAGAAAAAGACACTTTCTCGTATTTTACAGCAACAAAACTGTCTGGCCCTGTGCAAACAAAGACTTCTTTAAGGAAATGAAATCTTCAATGACTAGAACACAGCATTCTCTCTGCAAAAACCAAAATTTTTAAGAAAGCAGATAGAGAGAAAACAACAGGTAGGGAGCAAAATCTATGGCAGAAATACTCCACTATCAGTTTGGAAAAAAACCCCAACAAGCATTCACAAAATTACATCAGCTGCCAGTGACACTGGAACTCTTTGAACGAACATTAAAAATAATTATTTATGGTTTTAATAGTATCAAAAAATTCTAAGCACTAACGGGTAGCTATGTCTTAATTCTGTACTAAATGTAAACTTATTGGAACTCTGACTTTATGACTTTTGTATTTGGTTCTGCCTAAGTTCTTCAATGCTACTGATCTGTTGTCACTCCACTATTAGAGAGCTCAATTACTGTAGGCCTTAAGCAAATGCCAGAACTGAGCAAAAACATCACTTGCAACTTTGGTTACCAATGTTTGATATCAACTTCTACCACTTGCCTCCTGAATAAGAATGACTTTTTCAGACTCAGGCCTGAGGTGTGGAGCACCTGCTCACAGCTCCTCATAGGGAGTTTTAGGATACAAAGATGTGCTTCAACAAGTATCAAAGGTTTTGCTTTGACAATGAATGCACTGGCAGGGTCTTCCAGGCATTGTGTTTTCCCTTTAATGGTTGAGAGATAATATTTTTACGACTTCTAAGAAGCTTATGCTCAATATGCACTCAGAAGAGGATAAAAGTCTGGCAGCTGAGCTCTAGGTTGCTTCAACCTCTGAGCTGTCATGGCCTCATGAGCATAAGAAAGCCAAAATTTGGGTTAGTCTGTGTCATCATTATTTTAAGGTTGGCAATAATGTACCTTCTGGTAAGCACATGAATGTTAAAAGAAAGAAGCTCACTTCTTAATAGCACTCAATCCTAATTCCCACACCTTTTCCCTATGAGAGATTTTCAAAACAGCCTCAGATATTTTACTGCTGTAAAATCTAGTGTTTTAACCCCAAGAGCCCAGATATGCCCACTTAGAACACAGCCCATTTAACCATGTAATTGCTTGTCCCAAGGGTCCCTGTCTGATTTTCTGAAAACTTGGATTAAAAATTTCCTTACATCTGCATATCTGCATTTTTAGCTTTTGTTTAATTTTGTTCCTTATATTGAGGGGCTGCAGAGCCATGAGCCCTCCCCACCTAACATGGAAGCACTTGTCCATCCACATGGTGCTCTTGGGGCAAGGGGCTGGTGGACCTAGAGCTCCACCAGCTCCTGTGCTGGATATGTGAATGAGCCAGAATTACCTCTGTAATTTGTGGACCTGTATTATCAAAGGTAACTAATGATTTGGGGATCTTCATTTGAACACTTGTGAGGACCTGCCTTTCTGACCCCAAGCACTTACCCTCTGAAAATCAGACCCCTTTGATGACTCCCTCACAGAGCAATGCAAAATTGCTTTGGTGGGTTTTTTTGGTTTTGGGGTTTTTTTTTTGTGTTTTTGGGGGTTTTTTTGGGTGGTTTTTGGGGGTTTTTTTTGTATTTTTTGTTTTTGTTGTTGTTGTTTGGGGTTTTTTTGATATTGCTGTTGATTTCTAAATGCCAGCCTTGGCACGAATGAGTGCAACTTCACAGAAGTCAACAGGGACCCCCAAAATACTAGATTCACTCCATGTAATTTAAAGTCCCTTGGATTCATGGGTATTGTTGAATAATAGTGATGATACTCTACTTTCACTACATTCTTGACAGGAAGCAAATAAAGCTCCCAAACACAGTAATGCACAGTCTTATGGTACTAGATACTGTAAATTTATTAGAATAGTATTTGTTAAGTACAATTGAGGAATCCAATTAAGTTATATTATTGTATATCGTTTAAATGTCTATAGAGTATTTTAAATTATTGCGAACTACACTGCTTTAGAAAAAAAGAAAAAAAGGAAAAAAGGCTATATATTATAACACCAACCACTCTGAAAAGTGGACCAAAGTGACACTTTCTCTCTTCCACACCCCTATTTGAAATAGCTCTGTCTGCTACTGTAAGACCACTGTAACAGTCCCATGACTGGGTGAGCAGTCTAGAATGTAATGTTTCAGAGCATCCTGCAAAAGCTTTGCTCATGTGGAGGTGCAGCATTCCAAAAGGTGCTGTATGGCACAAAGCAGGGGCTGGCATTGGGAATGCTTGGACTTTGAAATATGTCCCATGGAAAAGCAGTTCTGGTCAGAAAATACCTTTACCACTAATATACCGAAACACTCCCCAAAGTCACGACTTTTAACGAAGGTGTCTGTGGATAGAAGTGGGTTACACACAACTTTTATTTTTAAAAATGTAGTTTGATGTCAAAGACCTGTGACAATAGAGGTTGGAACACGACCAGCAACATGTGGTTTAACCATACCTTAGCCATGACAAAACTCAAAATACTTTATGTTATTAAAGAACTTAAGAGCAAAGATCAATTTGTTTACTATGTTAATGTTTTATGGCAAGCAGAAAACAAAAGATGAGATGTGTTTCTATTAAAACTTAATTTTTCCCCTTCCAGTTCCTTTTCCTTTTATTTGTTCTTTGTTAAGGAAAAAAAAAAAAAAAGAAGGCAAAAGGGTCTTATGAAAAGACCATTTGTGTACAGGCTTCTCCACAAGAGAAATGATAGGCGAATTCCAAGTCCTAAGCAAATTTTGTGTTTCAGGAAAAATAGTAATGAACATGACTATGTTTGGAATCAGTCTTGAGCCATCTACCTACACTAGTGCTAAAGAGAAACTGGCACCAACAATGCTGCTGCCAGAGACTTTAGCTGGCTACAATAAAAAATCAGTTTTTTGGTGGAAAAATAAATGCTTTGTGATAGAAATTTGACATCTAACTCAAAAATGGCGCTTGACCATGAACCTCACATAACAGATTAGCAAACAGAGAGGAAGAAGAGCTGCAGAGGAAGGGGTTGAAGGTCTTGACTTGGGCACTTGTACATGCTCCAGCTTGTTCAAGCCAGCTATGGACACATCTGAAAACCCTGCCTGAATCTGAACCTGAAGGATTTTACAGCATTTACCTTGGCTAGAATAGTTACAATCTCTTTGACATTAAGAATACTGTCTTATACAAAATCTAAAGAAACTGTACAATTTTTGCTGTATTTACCCCTCAGGGAAGTTATCCAGATACAGATAGTGCTATAGTGAAATTCTACATGAACTGAGTCCAAAATAACTTCATTAAAATGAACTAAGTTGGCCTGGGTTTTACAGTAGCATAAGTATGCACAGTATTTTACCCACAGATGCCAAAGAAAACACTGCACCTTCTTTCTAATTACATCATGGGAAACTTGTTAATAGAGCTGCAGGAAGTTTTTATAGCACATGGTAATATTACATTTGTTTCTACGATGACATCTGGAAACTAGATGAAACTCATCAAAAGCTCTGCAAATCTTTTAACAAATCCAAAGCATGTTGTAAGCAGGTCACCTAAAGTTTTAAACATATTTCCTTGGGTCTCTCTGTTAGTTGAAGGCTAAGACCCCAAAGTGATACCGAAGCTAACAAATCAAGACCTTCCCTTATATCAGCTTTCCCATGCAAATAACTCAGTGTGGCTTTCATTATTGAAGGCAAAGTTGGCATTCAGCAGAAAATGCTTTCTATAAAGCTAATTTGCATTCATAGCAATTTTCATAACTGGACAGAATGACTGCATGTTTCCTTTCCAGCCCTTCAGAGCTTTTGTTGCAGTGACAGTTCCCACAGCGGAGGCGATGGAGTAAATGGTACAGCGAAGACCCAACATTCTTCTCTCCGAGTGATGGCCACAAGATGTGGGATATACACAACAAAAACTGTGCCTAAGAAAAAAAACATCAAAGTTGGAAAGGCAGGGGAAATTGTAAGCAATTTCAGTTTGTGTTACTGATATTGTAAGAAACCTCCTGTGTGCTAAACAAACCGCATTGTAGGCTGAACTTCACCCACAAAGTCATTTCCCCTCAAATCCAAAGTCCCTGTCTGCATGTCTACACATTCAGACTTCAACAAGCCTACCCAAAGGTTGGCAAGTATTTCCTTTTTCTTGTTTTATCTGCTATTAGGAAATGGTAGGGGATCGTTTTCTGGCAGGGAACATATATTCACAAATTTCAAATTTGCATTTCATTTTTTAAATGAAGATTTAGGGCTTTTCCTCCCTGCACAATCCTGCAGAACAGATATGTTTGCTTTAAAGGATTTGTTCAGTGAAGAATGGCAGTTCACATAATACATGGTAATTGTTTGCAATGTGTTCAATAGAGCACAAAGACAGAGGGAATAGTACTACAGTAAACTCAAAATCTTTAGTTGTGCTCTTTTTACTAAAAGCAATATATTAATTATTAGCTCTTTGGAGACCCCTGTGTGAGTCCGTTTTGATCATCCTTTTCAGAAGTTAGTGCTATGAAAGACCAAAAACTGAAATATTAAAGTTTGCTTTGTTTCCAGGTCCAAGTCCTCTTATTCTTGATGCAAACAGATCCTCAGATCAATAAAAAACCAGCTTAATGAGACTTAAACTTGCATAGGTCATAAGAACAATTAAGATATTTGTTTCGTAGGCGTCCCAAACAATTGGCAACCACACCAGACACTGGAAATGTTTGCATCTAAAGCCAGCTGTATGATTAGCCTCTGCCTTCATTTGCCCAGCAATTTAGGGAAAACCCTGCATTTTAGATCCCATACAACTAAAAGGAATTCCCAAGAAGATTACAAGATTTTGATCTTATTGTTTAATTCCTGTGGCTGAGAATGAAAAGGAGCATTCCCTCAATCTTTGGGTAAAGGGAAACCCAAAGGCATTTTGAAGGCTATTCACACCACTCAACTTAAAAGACTAAAGGACAGGCTAAGGGAAGTGACAGCCTCTCTGGAGCCCCTCTACAATGGAGAGAGCAATTTTGCTCCGGGGGGGGGGCCTTAGTGCAGCTCTGACAGACCTTCTCCCTCTCATCTGGAGAAAAACTCTAGGAAGACAACGCTGGATAATTTAACTGCTGAAATTAAACACCAAAAATTGTAACACGGGAATGAATTTCCATTTCACCTCTACCATTTGCCTTAGTTGCTCTTGGGCACCAATTCCATTTCCCCTAGGTTTTTCTGAAGTGCAAGCTTTTTTATTTTATATGTTGTGGAGTAGGTACTCCATCAGAGAAATTTGCTTTGCTTTTGCTTTTTATTGCCACCCTCTCCTCTCTTCCAACCAATCTCCAACTCCTGATTTAATGCATGGACTGTCTCCCTGCAGAAATTATTTCAAAGAGAATTGTAAAAGCCAGACTAGTATCCAGTGATTTGATTGAAGCCGTTTCCTACAAAGCATCTTATTTATGATTTTGAATTCTTCTAAACATATAAGCTGTCCAGAGAACTCTTATTCAAGGGGTGAACATTTAATAGTGTCATGATACTGGTAGTGGACAATCCTAATGGATGTTCATAGAAGTCCTCTCTTGGTTCTTTCACCAGAGCTAAACTGAAAGGCTGTCACAGCAACTGCATCCCAGATATCTGCAAGGATTGCACCCTGCCATTGCACCCAGCTGAGTTCAGCTTCCAGGTTAGGCTTCTTCAAAGGGCAGTGAAATTTAACAATCATGTATTTTCAGTAGTGCTAGACATAACACAGAATTTTCCATAGTGCTAAACATCATCTCAGCACTCTGCTGAGGTAAGTATTACATTCTTTCAAGACAGAAATATACACATAACAGGAGGTTTAGGCTAGATATCAGGGAAAGGTTCTTCCACCAGAGGGTGAGGGGCACTGCCCAGGCTCCCCAGGGAATGGTCACAGCCCCAAGGCTGCCAGAGCTCCGGGAGCGTTTGGACAGTGCTCTCAGGGATGCACAGGGTGGGACTGTCGGGGTGTCTGTGCAGGGCCAGGGCTTGGACTGGATGATCTTTTTGGGTTTCCTCTAGCTCAGGATATTCTATGATTCTATGATACTTGAAGGAATTAGCATACCCAGAGAGAGGGAGAAAAGGTAATCCTTAAATTGTATCTTGTATCCCAAATAAAATGCCTAAAATGCATGTACATTATCCATGTATTTCCATGCACACGTACAGATACATGTAAATACATAAAAATACATATGTGTGTGCATATCTGAAAAATACTCACTGCAGATATTCAGAACAATTTCTGTAAGCTCCTTCCTCAATTTTCCCTTTTCAAGGGGAGTGGACTTTGTGGCCTCTTACTGAAATATAGGGATACAAATTTTCTATATTGTCTTCCATATATCTGTGTCATCAGCACCCAGTAACTTCTGATACGACTTCCTTCTTTTATTTGTAGGTGTGGTTTTTTTATTAGTAGGTCTCAATGGAAAGCAGAAGGGGAATTGATGTTTATGAGCCTTTTCTAACCAACACTGTTCTGTGATTCTATGCTCGTGCACTTGCTAAAAGGGGATATGTGTGAAACCACTCTCCCTCCACCTAGTCAGGAACAGAAGGCAGCCTAATTCCATTCTAAATCCCTTGCCAAAGGCCCCAGCAGAGGCCAAGAGTAAGGGCTGAATTCAGAGGTCCTGGTTTTCAGTGCTACAACCCGCCCCACCTGCCGTGGCTCCTGCAGCGCACAGGAGCGACAGTTGTGATGAATTTACATTTATTGGCAAGCACCTCACAACCCTTCTCCTTATCTCTCTCCTTAAAAGATAAGCTACTTAATATTTGCCCCTGGCTGATATCAACAAATGTGTCATGATATGCACTTGATCTGCACCCGTGTTAACCTTTTGAGCAGATGCAGGCACTTTCAGTCAGAAAACCATCACTGGTATGCCCTGTTAGCACATTTACAGTAATGAGTCAGATAAATGCTTTCTGTTTTTAAAAGGACAGAAGCAATGCAGCAGGACAGGTTTGTCCACCCACTGCATTTTGTTCCAGCAATTCTGGCACTGAGCTGCATCTGGGATGAAATAGTCTTAGGAAGCCAGCATGCCAAGCTTGAAGAGTAGGGTAAAGTAAATATATAATGGCGTGGGAAAAAGTCTTTTGTTTGTTAATATTAGGTGATATAGAATATCTGTTGTTCAGGACAAGGAACCACAGAGTTGTTGGATTGTGTTCAACAGTGCCCAGTTGTCTTTTTTTTTAGTGCCTAAGTTACTTTACTCTCTGTGCATGTGCACACATGCAGAGGGACTTGGGAAAGATTTACTGAGTCAATGCATTAATAAACTTTACTTTTCATGAAAGAAACAAAAGAAGAAGGTGTTAGGGATAATCCAAGCAAGAAGTACCTGGAGATGGGTCACAGCAGCATGGTAAGAAAATACATGCTTTGGAAATTTCAGCTGACTACCTAATCCAAACCACTCCTGGAGGAAGGAGAAGGAATGAGGAAGTCAGTTTGTGGTTACCAGCTTCTCTGGCTGTGATATCCAGTACATAATTATTACAGGGCTACAGTTCAGCCAGCTTTTGACAAATGAACTACCAAGACTTTTCTCTGCATGTTTTCTATTCAAGTGTGTTTAGTCATAAATACTTGGTTCTAATGGCATTTTCTTAGTCAAACAGAGCCACTCCTAAGCATTAATGTTCCTGGGATAAGCCTCTGGTTTTTTATTCAAGTTGAAGGTCTTTTTACAGAAGTTGAATATCCTGGACTTTTTCAGCCGCACTAATTTTGGCTAATTACACTCCTAGCACTCTACATCTCCAAACCGTTTGCAACACTTCACACAGTCTCTGCTGAAATGTTTCCATGAAATAGAAATAATCCCTGAGATGTTCAATAGAGTTATAAAGTTAATTTTAGAAAAGGAAAAAAAATGTAGCAAAAGGACAATCAGGCCAGAACATCAAATTTCTTTGTTCCCAAGCACGTTTTTCAAATTCAGTTTCTCTACTCTTCAGGATCACAAACCAGAAATTCCTGGGTTTGTAATGCTCCCATTAACTTATTCAGAGGTATCCCCATTTTAGAGGTATCTGTAAATATCCATTTTCTGTCCCAAAGACCTGGAAGAAGTGAGAGCTAGAACTCTTTTTGATTATTTTCAATTTTACAAGCAGATAATAAGAGGTCAATACACCACTTTGGGGATGTTTTCCTGAAGTGGAAGTTAAGATTTAGTGAATTGAATGGCCTCTACTAGTATTTGAACTATTTTTGTAGTTTTTGATTCTGCATTAGAAAGTCATGTATACTTCAAACACATTTAGTGAAAGTACCAGCACTGTCAATTTTTGTTTCAGGTAATTCCTGAAACATTCTCCCTATCCCTAACTGCCCACTAGCAAAGAGAATAAACAGAAATAAATTTTTTCAAAACCCAGCTAAATGAATGCTTTCCCAAGGACCTGCATTTGCTTTCCTCTAAAAACAGTACCCTCAGTTTTCTGCTTAAAATCTTTTGCATTCAAGAGCTGCCTCTTTTCCCTAGGTGGGCTCACTTGAGCTTCTTTTTCCACTTCAGCTTTTTAGCTGGCTACACTCCCTCCCAGCCTGATACCTGTTCAAATGTCTCTACTCAAGCTGAGACAGATCCAAAAGGCACTTGCAGAGGGTGTTGGCCACCTTCCTGAAAGCTTTTCTGCTGGCACTTCAAAGCAGTGAAGTGTTTGCCTGCTCCCATCATCTCCAGCTGAAAGAGGGAGCTGAGCTTCCCCTTCACCTGTGGAGGACTGCAAGGTAAGACACATCAGCTTAAGGAGCAATAAATCAAACCAGCTCAAGCTCCTGACCTGAAACCTGTCCAAGGTGATGGTTTTCACCAAATCCAGCTCTGACTCTGCACTTAGAAAAGCCAGACTAGAGGATCTTGTATTTGCAGGGTTCCCAGACGAAGGGAGGAATGATGAATCTGACTCCATGTTCTTAGAAGGCTAATTTATTATTTTATGATCTATATTATATTAAAGAATGCTATACTGAAACTATACTAAAGAATACAGAAAGGATACAGACAGAAGGCTAAAAGATACTGAAGAAAAACTCGTGACTCTTTCCAGAGCCTCGACACAGCTTGGCTGTGATTGGCCAATAAGTAAAAACAATTCACATGAAACCAAAGAAACAATCACCTGTTGGATAAACAATCTCCAAACCACATTCCAAAGCAGCAAAACACAGGAGAAGCAAATGAGATAATATTGTTTTCCTTTTTCTCTGAGGCTTCTCAGCTTCCCAGGAGAAGAATCCTGGCAAAGGGATTTTTCCAGAATATATGACGATGACAATAGGATGCTATGAACTAAACAAGGAAGTTTTCCAAGTCTGGTGTGCCTCTCAAACTTTGCAAAAAAATTATTTGGTGACAAAAGACAGATTAATCAAGACCAAAATAGAGTTATGATGCATCTCTCAAATTCTATATAAAACCAGAAAACTAGGGAGTGAGGACATTCTTTAAGGCAGGCTTCCTCAGTGTCCTAGTTTTGGCATTATTTTAATTATATACTTTAATATATTTAGTATAAAAGCTTGAAAAAAATGAGGAACAAGGTACAGAAAGATTTCACACATATCAAACTGAAATTAGTTGGCTGGTCCAAACCAGACCCTGTGTTAAATCAAGGGAACTATAAATTTTTGTGCTTCCTTGGAAAGAGAACCATTTTCAGGATTCTTTTGTGTATGTGTGTGCATTTGTGATGGGGAAATCATTGTACTCCTGGTTAAGGAGCATGTTAGCTTTTTGAACATTTCTGTCCCAATGCAGTTGATAATCTTTATTTCCTCCTACTTTTGTAAAAGACTGGGTGACAGTATGGAATTTCATTTTTCAGTTCCAAAAGAAGATAGTCCTGTATTTTTCCTCTCTCTAAGCTTTCTCAGATATATTCTGTTATTGTTATTCTTCCAAATTCAGACACGCAAATCACACAAAATTGGAGTGTATCGCCATCTTAATCTTAGAGAAATACATGAAGCCAAAAGGTGTTAAAAGTACTTTTAAAATATATTAAGATATAGAGAAAAACACCCCAAAACACAGAACCCAAAATTTAAATAGCCAAAGTCTGCCACTAAAACAAAGCCAGGCTATCATGTTCTGTCATAGTCTAAAAATAAATACAGCTGATTAAATAGGAGCTTACTGGCCTGACCTGAGATATCATTTGTGAAATATTGCCCAGTGCCTGGGGGTAGTTTCCCCTTTCCTTCATTTAGCAGACCCTAGTAAAATTCAGTCCTGAGGTCAGGTATAGCAGAGGACATGTCAGAGAGATAAATCAAACATGGGGATCAAGGAGCACACGCTAGGTGCAGCAAGGCACAGACTCAGCAGGGTTTTAAAACCTCACCACAGCTATTTGTGGAACACAGGAATACCCATAGCAACAGCCATACCACAGGCAATCTATGGTTGGGACTATTTTCAGCCATTTTCAGTATTTCCAAATGGAAGACGTTTGGCTTCTCTGCACTTCTTGGTTAATGACTACTTCTGCATCCTCTGGGGGAGAAGAGGGCAGAAGGCAAGACTTTGAGAGCTACAGGAAAATTGATGGGAAACTTGGTGTGGTTGTTCCTGCATCTTGTGGCACCAGCTCAGGAGAACACTTGGAGACCAGTGATGGAGAAGGTATTTAAGACAGGGAGGGACAGGATGCAGTCAATGCCCAAGGAGAGCCCCCAAGTGACCCTGCAGCCCTGTCACAACGATAACAGCCCTTTACTGAATCCCACATTATTTAGCCTCATTATTTGGCTCATATTTGTTTTCTTGGTGCTTTCCCAAAAGCCAAGTGTATTTTTTTTTTCCAGTCCAGCAACCAAACAGTGCAAAATAAACATGCTGCCTGTTGCTACACAGCTTCAGCACAGGCTGAGGAGTCACTGAGTGTGGATGACGCAAACAAACAAGTCTTGCCCAGATGACAAAGCAAATATTCCATTTGTGTAATTATGGTCGTGGCTTGTGTCAGGAAATCAAAGGCAGAGAGGACCCCATCTTCTCAGGGGAATAGGCTGAGATTACTGCCCTTGGGAGCTGCTCTGCCACCTGCAAAGAGATGTGATGTGGAACCAGGAACCAGGGAGGTGTAATCTCAGCCTTCAGCACACCTCGATGCTTTTCCTGCAGCTCGCAGATTGAGTTTGCATACTCAGGGCACGAATAAAGGTGAAATTTTCTGAACTATTTTAATGTAAATACAGGGGTATCCACAGCTAACCAGCATGGCAGTTCAACTGGGATTACTGCCAAGGAACAAATTTAATGCAATGTGTTTCATTTACTCCTTAACAATGAGTAAATGGCACTCTCTTGCTGTTTTAGAGGTGTGCCCACTGCTGTCTACGTGTCTGCCCACAGGTGTTGTGCCCTGTGAACACTCACAGCCTGTTAACATAAATCTGTTTGCTTCTGTTTGCTTCCCTCTTCCAGCCTGGCTGCTAAAGCCTATCCCAGGTCCCAAGCCAAACAAGCACAAACACTGCTCACAGAGTGTGTAGCAGCAATTAGAGCTCGCAGAGGTAGGAGCAGAGCTCCAGCCGTGCTGGCCCGTGGCCAGGGAGTTCTGCTTCCCCAGCCAGGCAGGAGGAGGGAGCAGGAATTCCCTTCGTGCCTCCCAAAGTGCAGATAATGACAGAGCTTCATCGTTTCAGAGCTGTGCCTCTGTGCTTGTGTTTCCAGCTGCCAGTGGATATTCACATGCCCCTTCTTAAAATTTGCCTTCTCTGCAACCACTCTTGCAACCCCATTAAATGCTTGTAGTAGCCCCCTTTTTCCCTTCAACCACTACCTGTGACTAGCAAATAAACTTCTATTGCAGTGAATTTGTGTTATTTGAACAAATACCAGCAGCACCTTATTGGTTTTGTGAAAAAAAATGTGAAAATTCATGGCCAAATCTAAACCAGAGAAAATATTTTGCTGTTACATAATAAAAGGTGGAAAAAAGAAAGCAATTTTAAAGCATCAAACTAAGATATTTTATCCCTTTGCAGTCTTAAAAATAAGCATGCACAGAAGCATTTTGCTGAATCGCAACCTAAATATTTTTTACCTTCTGTGATGAAACCTCCAGTACAGTAATGATGATGGGGAGCAAAACCATCTGCTAATTCTGTAAGTTTTTCTTTCCAGGATTTTTTTCCATTATTGAGTGTATACGTTATGAAAGGAAATACATTCAGCTCATGCAGTTTTTCCTTTGGACATAGACATGGGAAAAAATAATAATCACATGGTTCAGTGCAGTGCTCACAAAACTTGCAGCTTTCTATTTGCTCTTCTGTTGCTGTGAAACAACTAGAAGTGCATCCCATATATTAGCATACAAATAGTGTATGTAATTCACTGTAAACTGAATTGTTTATAAACATCAAACATTATTTATAGCGCTCACACACGTTACCATGGAAACAAAGTAATTGCTATACCATTAGGACCCAATTTCTCTGTGCAGTGAGAGAGAATGGCAATTTATCTGCATCTGGGTGGTTTCACGTTGCTGCTTGTGGTCACAGATCTCCCCTCCAAAGCATCTTTTGGATGTGGAACTAGTTTTGATTAAAGGATAAAGATTAGATCAATATAAAAGACTTGAAACAGAAGTGCAAGTGTGAAAAGACAGAAATTATTGCACAGGAGTGATGTGAGCTATTCAGTGATGGGAATTCAAAGGCAAACTGAGGAATTTCAAGCCCAGTCAAAGGTCACTGTAGGCCAGAGTTTCCCATCTTGCCACTGCCAGTGGTCAGTGGTTGCTGCCATCTGTTTGCTGCTCGGCAGCCTCGACGAAACAGCAGGATTGATTGCAGATCCAAAAGGTAAAAAATTAGCAAGAAGAGACATCCTTGTTTATAATCCTTCTAGTAAGGTCAAGGGTTGAACGGACCAGAGAAATGTTTTTCCTCTTTAAAGAGAATGGAGTATGTGCAGAGTCAATATTTAAAGGTAAACAGAACTTTATCAGACAATATAGGGGCAGAGTTTGTAAAGGACAGATACCCCTGCATATAGAGAGAGACATCAACTGGGATTTTTGTTAGGATGAGTAAGAACATAAGGCATTAAGAGCAGTGCTTTCCTTCTTGCTTTTGAATTGGAGGCTGTGGTGCAAAGAAACCTGTTTTGGACCTAACAGTGTTAATGGCAAGATTATCACACCTTGGCAATAACAGCTTCCAACTTGGTCTTTTCTGCCCAACAAGAGCCCTTCAAGAGAGTTAAGAGAAAACAGGTGGTAATTCATCACAGCATCATACCAGACTGCATCAAACCATGGCTTGAACTGATCTTGTATGTTTTAACATAAGAAAATATAATAAAATTCTCATCTGAAATGGTCATTCCCTTCAACCAAGATTTATGAAGAGGAGCAGATTTATAAAGATGAGGATTTTTGTATTTTTGATAAAAGATTCACACTGAGGCTAATTTTGCAATATCAGTGCAGGCCCAACTCCTAGAGATGGTAAGTCAGAATCACAAGGTTACTCCAAAAAGACTGCATGTAGAAAGTCCCATTACTCCATGAATTGAGCTTATTCCCAGGTTAGATTTCCTATGATGTGTCCTGCATTTGTGTCATCAAAAAGTGCACCTACATTCAGAATGGGAGACTCCTTTGTGTCATCTGTGCTAATAACAGTAAAACCAGAATAGCTTCTTCATATCTGACAGAGATTTTTCTCCAAGGGGGAAAAAAGTCTTCTCTCTCCTTGCAGATCTAAATGCTGCAGAGTACTTCAGGAGGCTTTAGGATAAAAAAAAATGGCTGGAGTAAACACAGGGTATAATTATCATCATCTGTCTTCTCTGTGAATCCATACATTTTATATTCCATTTAAAACAGAAAAAAACCCCTCAACAGGATGTCTTCCAGTGAACCAATTTAGCTAATGAGAGTGAATATCAATGACTGCTGCTAATCAGAATGGTATTAGCATAAATTTTACTTAATGAGGACATATTTGCCTGGTGCCAGGAGTGAAATGCTGCTGAGATAGATTGTAAAATGCGATGGATGGGTAAGCCTCATCTGGAAAAAAACCCCAGCAGATGAAGTAAACAGAACTATATATGTGGTTCCTGCTAAACTAGATTTTTTTGCAACCCAGGACTTTAACCCCACTTGAGGCTTTTCAAACTTCTCCATTATAATAGAATGCTATCAAGACTTTAAATGTGATGAATTAAACACCCTGGGGAACAGCTTGACAAGAGATTCCATTGAACACTTTTAACCTCATGTGGGTAGGTAGATCACTGAGGGAACTTGCTTTTTTCAATTTAAAGCATGCAATACATGTATTCTGCTGCACAACAAAAGTGTATTTTCCCTTTGTGCATTGTGTAAGGCTCTTTTCTGAAAAATCCTTACTGCTCCTCTCAGCTTCAAAAGCAGCAATGGTACATTGCCCTCTGTCTGCCTGTGAGTGATCTTGGGTGGAAAATTCCCTTCAGCCACTATTGTCTTGAAGGAGTTAAGTCCCAGCAGCATCCTGGAGCTGTTCAGCACACTGCATTTCTTCCTCTTTATACAGAATCCCTATTAGACAGTCTGAGGAGGCTCCATGAACAATATGAAAGATTTTTGTCTACAGCAACATAAAGGGGTTAGAGTTCAATACTCTCACAAAATATTTAATCTTGTGAAATGCTATTTGTAGTGTCATTCTTGTATATACCTGCTTTGAAATTCCTAACCTCAGATTCTTCTATGTAAAGGAATATAGGGCACAAGTGTTCTTACCTTTGATATACTATAGGATCTAACAATATTTAACTGGTGAAGTCATTTTTGTTTCCAAACCTGTGTCTCAAATATGCTTGGGAACGTGGAAACTCACAATGCCCTTATTCATGACATCAAAATCAGTTCCATGGTAACACATTGTGATGACAAAATACACAGATTGCAAGGTCACAAGTCACACTTAAGAACAGGCAGGGGAGAAATTGTTAGTTTAATGAATAACATTAGCCAGTTCCAATAGGAATAAAAATAAAGAAAAAAATAAAGTGCCTAAAGTAAACACCCTTAAATGCACTTCAGAACCATTTCATCTTAAGTAGTTCTTCAAAGGCAGAAGGCTTCCACAGCTTTCACCTCTGCAGTAAAGAGAAGCCAATGTTAAGAAGAAAAGAGGTGCTGTACATTAATGATGACCCTATCAGTGCTTTTACATGCACAGAGAGAATCAGCAACTGCAGGGAAGAAATGTTGGAAGAAAAGGAGTCATGTTGATTCCAGGCTAAATCCCTGAAAGCAACTAATGATTCTTATGCTCAGCGAGGACTGGGGTTTTGCACCCATTGAGAAGCCACTTCTGAATCTTGCATGTCCTTGGTGTACAGACAGGTATTTGGAATATTTCTGTCACAGAATTCAGCAATGAGAACTGCAGTATGACTCCTTCTGCTGAACTTGAAATGATTCTTTTGTTGCTTGTTTTCTGAACACCGCATCATAAGAAAGCAATCCAGGTTTATGTGGTTTTAATGTCCAAAGGCCACCTCTGACATTTAAGCCCTTTTGCTGCAAGGACCCCACTCTCTGCAGGTATGAGAAATTCCTGTAACCAGCTCATTGCCTGAGTAGGTAAAGGCTGCAAAAGAGAGAAAGGAAAAACACAAAGGAGGAAATGACCAGCCCAGTACCCAAAGAAATGCCAGGCACCTCTAAGTCTTTGACACCACCATCAGATTTCCTTGTGATTTCCTGAGCAATGACAGGAAAATTTTGGAGTTCTTCAAGGAAATGAACCAGAAAAATCTGTGGTTAAGGGAATGTTCTTGCAAATGGCATGTCTTAGTCATTAGGTGGTTGGTCCATGAAGTCACAAAAACTAACAAGAACACATTTGAATGGGTTTTCTCTCCTGACTCTTACATCTAAACCTTCTTTGAAATCACAGCTCAAATATGTCACATACAATCTATTTGACGTGACTGTGTCATAAAATTGGCACTGTGTGTTCTGTGCTTACCACAGTCTGAAAGGTCAACAGAGAGGATAGATTTCCTTTAGCCTCTTGTTTAAATAGCATCTTATTTTTATTAGGAAAGATGGTTTTGTTTTTTTTACCATATCATGGCAGACAGCCCTATCCCAATACATCCTTACATAAACAGCGACTGAAGAGCCAAAAAACAATTGCAATTTAAACTCTGTAAGGAGAACCACGTCAGATTAGCCTTCTTTCCATTTATCAGAGCAAAGGCTTTGAAAGGTAGGAGCATTTCGAAATAGATCAGGGAGCAGCTTTGATTTTTATTCAAATTATGTAAAATCACTGGATTATTCAAAAACAATGAAGCATGCTTTGGTAAGGCATTACCATTTTAAACATATTCTTGTACTCTGGCAGTGAAGGGAATGGTAAAATTCCCTCTATATTAGATAAAACAGCTTGACAGTTGCATACATACTTAACCACAGGTGGGGGGGTTCTTCTTAATTTGGTGTCTATCATGTGATGCTTCATAAGCAAAGAATAGCAGGCCATGCTGCTTTATTCAATTGGGTTATGCTTTTACTCTTTCTTCCTGCATGTGAAAAGCATAACAGAGAACTAGCAGAGCAGAAGTAAGATGTGTTTTGTTAGTTGTCTGAAGCCCTGGGGCCCGGAACCGGATAAGTCCTGATATTATACCCTGGATTGAGCAGAATAAATCCATTTTGTTTCCTCCAAACATTTAGCCATTAAAAAAATATGAGATAGAAAAACAGACTTTGCTGTCTGCATGCCTTCTTGTAAAGCTTGTATTGTGGAAATGTCAGAATCATTAGGTCATTGGCATATATTTTGCAAGCTAATGCTTCTACTTTAATTCTCACTGGGGACTGCATGTCTGCTTTTCAAATAAAACCCAGACTGAAGAAGGTGAAGAGAGCTTAAAATGATGCTGGTAATGCTCTATGATGGCTGATAACATGTCAGGATATGAATAATTAGGAAATATCAACCAAGGCTGATACAACTACAGCTATTAAAGTACCAAACCCCACAAAAGTAATTGGTAAGTGTTAAAATTGCCTCATAAATGTTTGTGGCTTGCTTTAAATGCACCGAGAGGCACATGACTGAATAAAGTTTTAAAATAAATGCAGCACAAGAAATAAATTTAATATGTGAAATCATGCAGATAATAGAAGCACAGCAGGGTTATACTGCAGAGGAGACAAGTGGATGAATTTGCTCCTGAATCACCCAAGACAGATGCAAAACAAGTGGTCACAGAAGCACAAGCCCCACTCCAAAAAGAGCTGTTTGTCTCTCAGAACACATATTACTGATAAAATCTGGCATGAGTTGAAGAAAGAGGTTAATAATAGTAGACATAATAACACAAGTAGAAACACTCTCAACTCACAACTGGATAAAAGTCTTGAACTTGCAGCAGTTACTCTTCTGCCTGAGTGCTCACTGCCCAGAGCAGCTTTTCAGCCTTTTGCAGACACACACTCACACTTTATTCTGTGACTGAGCCCCAGCCTCAGAATGCTGGGGGAGAAAGGACAGATTCCTCCACTTGAAGTCCTTTATGCAGAAGTAGACCCAGCTCCCCTGCACGCTCCTGCAGCCCTGCCAAAGGCTCATGGCAGGGATCAGGACAGGTTTGGCACCTCCAGGTTTTCCATCTTGAGCTTGGGGCTCTACTGAACTCAAAATAGCCACTCAAAACCCAGCCAAAACCACTGGCTGCTACCTCGATTTTATAGCATGGCCAGTTTAAACTGCTCAAAACCACAAGTTCAGTGAGATTTTGATACCAATTCATAAATCAGCCCAGATTTATCTGAAAGAAGAATTCAGAATCAGTAGACAAGTCAGTGGACTTGAATAAAACTTTAGACAAACGTCGTTTTTATTCTGAATTTCCAAACTAATCCCCAAACTAAACAAATCTCATGCAGTTTATGTTTTCATTGTCTTGCATAGCCCAAACTAGTTGCAGATTTCTGTGTCCATTTTTATGTTTCTGATCCATATTTCATGGTTGCATGCTCCATAACAATCTTTCAGGATATATCCCAACCAACTTTCACAGGAACTTCATGTACTGTGACATACTGACTTGGAGTTACGTTGCTCCAAAACACAGGGAAATCAGCTGTGAACACTGGAAAGTGCCATTTCACCTGGTGTTTTTCAAGCTATTAGTTTAACTTATGAGTATTTTAATACACCAAAACTTTACTGTAAACTTCTTTAGAGTGGAAAGGCAAGACCAAAGAGATTGTAAGCATATGCATAAGCATAACTCCATAGGCATCAGAACAGATATATATTGCAAAACCTGAATCCTGCTCTGAGTTTTATTGATATCCTTCTTCAACCTGCTCTCCTTTAAATTTATTTGACTAAAAATCAGTCTGACTCTAACAACCTATGCAAAACCCATTCTGTGTAATTCCTCTGAAACTGGATGGCATCTGCTTTATCCTATATGAGTAAAAGATGAGTTTACAGGCTCTCAGCTTTTACCTGAAGCCTCCCCTTTTCTCCACTGCTGAAGTGGTTGAGGTAAACAGTAAATGACTTGTTAGAAATGCTAAACTGAGTTTTACTCAATTATTTTTGTGAGTAATTCTTGTCCTTCAACGAAATGTATTGGCAAAAGATGAATTCCCAAAAGCTTGAATACTGAAATAAAATAATTTTCAGAATGTATGCCCCAAAAAGCATTAAAAATGTAATCTATGAACTGTAAATAGTCCTTATTATTTCTTTGTATTTTCTAATAATTCTTTAGTTTCTTTGAAAAATTGTGGAAGGAAAGTTAGTTTGAAATTTAAAAAAAAAAAGAATAAATATTTTCAGAAATGGTTTTGGGTATAAATTTGCTCTGATTATTAGCTCAGCAGTATATTTATTTAATCTTAGCTGCTACACAAAAAGAGTGTGCCAAGTATTGGCCTCAGGTATTTTCCTTTCCAGATCATGCATAAGAGCAACTGGAACGTGATTTAAAAAACCCATGTTATTGCTCCTGTGAGCATGATGGCAATGTTTCTTGTGGCTTAGGGCAAAAGAGGACACATGCTGCAAGAGAGCTGGCCACCTAAAAGGCATGGAGCATTTCATTTTATTTCATCCTGTCCTTAGATTTTTACTGGCTTTGTGGCGAGCCCCCTCTGCCTCGGTTTCTCACTAATTCCCTCTTTTCACAGTTAGCTTAGCCCATAAAAGACTATCTATGGATTATAAGCAACGCTGCAAGGCTCTCACTGGAGTGGTGACTGAGCATTATGTGGTCCCATAAATTTGGAGGCAACCTCTAGAACCTGAGGAGAAGATAAAGGGATGAGTGCAGGGCTCATGGCAACCACAGCCCTGCTCCACTACATCTGTTACACTACTGAAAGAGCCTCAAGCAATATTTTCCTCTTTGTGAAGACAGCGAGTGAGGAGAAGGCAAAAGTGGCTATTCTTACACAGAACTAGGTCAGAAACACTAGATTTATTGAGGAGAAGAGCGAACTAGTTGCCATTCTAAATTACAGAATCGCAATGCTGCAGTTTTGGGAAAAATCAAGCTATGGGGATAGAAATTTCCTAGGAGAGACAAAAAGATGGAAAGACCTCTCATGTATTTAGCACAATTTTTTTCACTGTGACTGATTAAAGCTGTAATCAGATTTTGATTTAGCTCTGTGGATCACAGAACCAAAACTTAGCCAAGTACCGAGACAAAAAGCAAGAGATTGTGCATGTCAATAGTGGGAGAAATAAAAGAGAAGAAAATGTTGTGGAACTCTTTTCACTCTCTTCATTCTACAGGTTTTTCTAGGTTAGACTCGGGTGCATAACTTATGTTCACACTCAGAGAGTGTGTACAGGATACTAGTGAGCTGTAGTTACCAAAATAATTTTGAAAAGAAAACCTATTTATAGGGAAAGCATTGATAAGATCTTTCTTTGATGACACTAGGGTAAAATCAAACCCTACCATGTGAATGTGAACTTCATGTGAAAGCAAAACAAAATCTAGAAGAAATAACATTTATAATTGCTTTCTTATAAAATATATTCAGGAAAAGGAGTACTTACTCAAGGGGTGAAAATGCCAAACATTAGGTTGTTAAGAAAGTGAATACAGTAGGAGGACAGAAGCCATTAAAAGCTAAAAAATATATTCTCAGATGTTTTTAATGGCATAGAAAAGCTATCAACAGAGCACAAAATAAAGTTAGCAGAATTCCAATTCCCTGTTGCACGTGTGCCAACACATACTTAGAAGCACACTTAGATGAAAACTTAAGGAAGAAATTAGACTTATTGCTCTGAATCCAGAAGAGAGTACTGATACACTTTTAGAATGGGTCTTTTGTCTACAAGCTCCAGAAGAGGAAGCAGAAAACTTTTACCCACACCTTGAGCTTAAAAGACAGAAGGAGAGGGACTTTTTACAAGAGCATGGAGTGACAGAACAAGGGGAATGGCTTCACACTGAGAGACAGTAGATTTAGAATGGGTATTAGAAAGAAATTCTTCCCTGTGACGGCAGTCAGGTCCTGGCACAGGTTGCCTGGAGAAGCTGTGGCTGCCCCATCCCTGGAAGTGCCCAAGGCCAGGTTGGACGGGGCTTGGAGCAACCTGGGAGGTGTCCCTGTCCATGACAGAGGGTGGGATGAGAAGAGCTTTAATGCCACTTCCAACACAAACCATTCTGTGATTTCATGTTCCACCTACACCCTAAGAGGCCAAGCCTGTACAGACCTCCACATATCTAGCAGGAAGGGTGCTTCTTAATAAATGCATTTTCTCCCTCTTCCTGTCATCTCACTCTAACTAGTTCAGTGGGATGGTAGAAAATTTCTCTAGAAAGAAAATTATAGTCCATGAAATTTTAACTTAGACCCTCTAAACACAGTGCTTCCCTGTAAATATTAGGCTATGCTCTGCACCCATATAATTTCCTGAAAGGATATCCAGACATGGGAATACACTGAAGTTTAGCAATGGTATTTTGCTGTGAGTATAAGCAATAGAAGGGCATCATGGACAGGGAGTTGGGGCTGCAAGCTTGGAACAGAACAGACAGCAATGTAAAGGTAGAAGTGAATAATTAACTTCTATAGGAAAACCAGGACTGATCTAGGGGCCCTTCTAGGCCTTGGGGGGTTAGAGATGGCAATCAATATTTCTTTACTTACAGAGAAGTAAATTACACATGAATGATAAATTTGACTGGAAAAAAATTCTATCCAGTTTTACTGCCATAATTGTTGATCTAAAAACCTTAATCTGCAAAAAATGTATACAAAACACATAAATCATAATAATTAGCCTAGGAACAGCTTATGAAGAAGACACCCTTCCTTTGATTGTCTGGTGGTAATTGCTGTGCAGAATCGTCACCTGGACCTGCTATGTGAGGTCTTGCAACAACATTTTTGCAACTACAGAAATCATCAGAGACTGTAGGTAATGCTGCAGGAGACCTAACAGAAGGTGAATGCCAGCAATTATGGACAGAAAAATTAAAAGCTTCCAGTGCTTATGCATGTACAGCTTCCAGCTCCTCCTTTGCCAAGGCAGGCTGTAAACTGCTTATGCCAGTGGTGGAGAAAGGAGTTTCACAAACAGAAAAAGTTATTTAAATTGCAGATGGATGATTTACAGCCAGAATATAAACCTGGAAAAGATCTTGTGTCAGCAGACACTCTGTCTGAGTTTTCAGTAAAAGAGAGGTAGCACAAACACCAGAGTCTGATGTTGCTCATGTAAATAGGTTCAAGAAAGTTTTCTGGTCTCAGACAGGATATGATTGGTCACTGTAAGAGACAATAACGCAAAAATGAGACTTTGCAAAAGGTAATGTCAGTAATTAAGGCTGGCTGACTTCTGAGTGTAAACCTACTCCTTTTAACAACTTTGAAGGAGAAATTTATGTGGCAGACAGCACTTTGCTCAGACGTCCTAGGTCATTGGTGTGTAAAATTGCAGTGTAGGAAATACAAAAGTGAGTACATGCAAGGTCTGTGGACAGCAGGAGTGGAGAAGACTGGTTTAAAATCATAAGGTATTTGATTGAAAATTAGTGCAAATCCAGGGGAGAATAAAGCCCAAATGTCAAAAAAAGGAATATTCAGAAACTAGAGGGGTGGGGGAGAAACTATGATTTTAAACAATGTGACACCTATAGACCACATTTGATGTATAAAGGTGTACATACATAGATGAATAACTATGCATGTTTTGGTTGGCCGGACAAGCAGATGGAGGCTCAAAATGTGCCAGAGGAAGTTTAGGTTGAACATCAGGAAGATTTTCTTCACAAAAAAAGATGTTAATCATTGGAAGGGGCTGCCCAGGGAGGTGGTGGAGTCTCCACCCCTGGAGGTGTCCGAGGAATGCCTGGACGTGGCACTCAGTGCTGTGGTCTGGGTGACATGGTGGGGATTGGGCACAGGTTGAGCTCAATGATCTTGGTCTTTTCCAGTCTTAAAAATTCTGTGATTATATTGTTATTCCTAATTTCCAGAAATATGATCATTAGGGTACTCAATCATTTGTGATCACACATACCAAATCTCTGTTTGCACAGACGTTACATGCCTTGGAGAACCAAAGACGGTATTCATGCATTTTTGGTAAATTTGTATACATATATTGAAACAAACTGATACAGAAGACACTATGACTGTATATCACACGACTAAAAGTCTTTTTATGCACACAATAGCACACTGAAATAAATAATGTGCAAACAGAGTTATGAAAATCACTTGTGTCCTGTAAAACAAGTTCATTCATTTCTCTGAGATTACTAAGAAAGTCCACACAAACAGTGCTCCCCTTAAAGCTGCACAAAAGAAAGAGGGAAAGTGCTTCCCTTGAAGCTGCACAAAAGAAAGAGAGAGCCTCCAAGATCTTAATCAGAGCAGACTAGAAATGGAGAGGGGACCGGCCAACATCAGTCTGAGAACTGAACAAAACATTGAGGAGAGCTACAACCAAAGGAGCACCAGCTCAGAGCCCAGTGGACAACTCTGAAGAATTTGCTGCATCATCAGGTGAATTTTGTCCCCCGCTTCATGCAGAAATTTAAGACCTCAGTGGGGTCCAAGACCTTATTTTAGTTTACACCTACCGATGTAAGCAGCCTGACTTTGCTCTGGGAGCCATCTCCTTTTCTCCCAAACTCTTCCTCTGAGCAGTTTTTAGCTTACTTTGAAAATGCCAAGTGATTTTTTTGGTCACTAGCTGAAGACAAAAGAACTTATAGAACTTAGAGTTCAGGTAGACAACCATAATGATGGTAGATGGGAAAAGGGAAGGAACAGAAGCTGAATGTCAAGAGATAGGCAGAGGGAAAGGAAACCATCGAATTCCTTCAGTATGTTACTAAAAGTTTCCATTTCCATCTCCACCAGAATATTTTCAAGACAGTTTAAAGAAACAGGCAATCTTCTGGGCAAACTGAGTTCTGCAAAAGAGAGGGCGAGAGACATGTAATATTTGTAGGGTATATAATAATTTGCTTCACAAGACTATGGGGTGCAGCTGTCCTGTAAAGTCTGCTCCTGCTCAGCTGCATTACTCACCCAGAGTTGATGGATATCAGCAGCTCAAGATCCCTGATGTAACTTTCTAGACTTGCAAGATTTGTTGTAGCCATTTTGTCTTGATCCCTCCCTAGATTTCCCCCCCTGTTTTGTGTATTTAGACCTCAATGGAGGAAAATAATTTAGAAATAAAAGACGTGTTCAATGCCTAAAGACATCAATAGCAGTTAAGCACATAATTACTTAAGTCTAAAATAAAGATGAGATCTGTACACTTTAAGTGCATTCCTAAAAAGATTTCTTAAGGGAGATTTTTTCATTTTGTTCTGCTCACCTGTACAGTGCCTAGCACAAAAATTTCTGTTAAAAAAAGTAGAAACAACAAAAAACAACAACAACCACCGAAAAAAGCAGAAATGTTTCATTGCAAAGATGTTTAAATGAGAAACAAGATTTTGATTTGTTTGGAACATAGTAAATTTTAACCCACATTGATTTTTTCAAACATTTGCAGAATCTGTATGAAGGGATTTTCAAGCCAGTGTAACATATCTTTTGATTTTTCAAGAGTAATATGTATGCCTGTACTTTTGATTTGGCCACATTAAATAAGAAAGTTTCCTTCCCTTTTTTACAAGGCCTGGTTGATGCTGTTTCTTCATCTTGAATTAGTTGTTGCCTCATATCAAATGCAAATCAAGTCCTTTTACACTATGAATCATCGCTGCCCTTGGTTAAGGGGTAAGAAGAGATGAAAAGGGAAACAGAGCATTTCTGGACAATACTGATGATTGAGGGCTGGCATGACTCATACTTAGGAGGTCTGCTGCATTTTCAAGTCAACAACTGGGGAGATTAAGAAGCAACTTCAAACAGGGCTTTCAAAGGGAGAAGAAAACGGGAACTGGGATAAGGTACAGAGAAAGGCACACAGCCACATCCTGAAGCCCTCACTGATGCAAAATTCCCAATATTACCTTTATGGTTTCCAAGCACTAAGCTTAGATTTTATGGTTTAAGACTGGCCCTCACTTATCTGGGAGTTCCAAAGAGCCCAAAGTCCAGACTGTAGAATTTTAAAGTAATTATTTCTTGGTCAGATTTTGTAACAAACAGGAATCCAGAGAGTTGTAGGTTAATTTCCTCAAAAAACACTTTTTTCCCTCTCAGCATTGTTATGAAAACTGTTGGCATATCTGTGGTTAGAAGGAAGAGGATATGGATGGTGACATTTCCATTTGCTGAAAATCAGGTGGGGAGGGTAACTCTGAAATAAGTATCAAATAAATCATTTTTGTACCCTGTCTAATTTTACTCTATATGGAAACTTAATATGGAATTAGAAAAATATCTGCCCATGCAGCAAAGCATCTCTTTGCTCATGAGAAAGAGATAGAAATAACATATTACAAAATCAGTAAAGTCAGAAGTGTACCCACTTTGCTATTTACCACTGACAGATAACATTTTTTCACAAACAGAAGTGAAGAATACATTTTCTTCAGTTCTAAAAATTGAAATAGTTTTTTGACTATTCTCTTTTACACTGTCTGGGGGAGGGAGGTGTTTGTTTTTTTAATCAAAGATTGTTCCATGCATTACTTTCCTACCTACCACATACATTATGGCACATGAACCCCTTGTGAACCCCCTAGGTTTGATTGCAGAACCCATACTGCCCTCTTTGGAGGACAAGGAATCAACATATCTTTTGTGCATGAGTCTTAATCCCATAAAAATTTTCTAATTCCTTTCATATTCTTGTCACTGGTGTTTAAGAAAAAAACTTGGCAAAAGGGCTTAAAAAAGGCAAGGTATTGCTCAAAAGTCTAAAAAGAGCAAGGAATAAGAGATTTACCTATCCTTAGAGCAGCAATGAAACAAATGCTTTTACTTTTAATAGTCCAGATGATTTAGCTCAGATTAATTTTGGATTAAGAACAAACACAGTCAGGATTAGTTGGCAGTTACACTGGGGTACTCAGCCAGCGATCCTGCACAGAGATATCCTACTGCTATCACTTTTACCCTAAGGAGGGCATTGTACTGAGTGCCAAAGATCCAGCCTGAGCCTGCTATCAGCAGGCAGCCGTCCATCAGCCCTCCTCCTCCTCCTCCTCCAAATTCCCTGGCCACAATCCTGTCCCCCTCCTGTTTGCCAGGCTTGCCAGCTGCTGGGGATCCACGGGAGCAGGAGCTGCACTGGCTGCTGGCTTCGCCCGCCAGCTCCATCCCCTCCTCTGGACGGTACCAACCGACTGCACCAAACCACACATTCTGATATGACAGATTAAACACCAAGAATGAGGAAATCAAACAACACACAAAATCTGCCAGGAGAGTTCCCCGGACAAATATTTCCAATTAACTCTGCGACAAGGGCCAGGTTCAGTGAAGCTGGCTCTGAAACCAGAAACCTCACGGGTGGCCAGGTGGGTTTCATGTGGCTGTGCTGTGCTAACACTGAAACAGTTTCTGTAAAATATACCACAGATAGTTTCTAATTTGAATATATTTGCATGAATAACAATGTATTTCATGTGCATTCAGCCAGCTACATCCTTGGTTAAAAGAGTAAAGCCTCTGAAATGTTTGAGAGTATCAGTGCATGGAAGGGACTACACATTTATGTTGTCTGTTCTTGTCTGTATAAAATGAAAATTGGAAATCAGGTTGCCTAGGTTTTCCATTTTAATGTAACTTTCTAGTTGTTATCTGATGTCAAACTGCTAATTACACCCAGGTGGTGTAACAGTCAAGTGGTGAAAGTTTGAGGCTTGTGGCACAGAATGCTTACAGTGTGCAGAGATTGTAACATTTTCCACTGAGCAATGTGATACCAGATTTAGAGCCATAAAGTTATGCCCCAAACTCCCACTTGCAAAGACACAGCCCAGTGAGTAACAACTCCCACTATCCAATAGTATGTCTTGTGCACCTCACATCAACCTCTGATGGAACTGATGCATACTTGTCACTCATTTAGGTGAACTCATATACTGAGTTTTCTGCTTTAAATTAGGTAAACTTATGTCTTGGGTTTTCCTGCTTTAAATTCCTCTCTTTAAAACACTGATTCAGATATCTTAACTTCTACATGGAAATGCTGGATGAATAAACTCCCTGTCAATTTCTATTTTTTTTTAAAATAAATAATGTTCTGTCATATTTTACATAACAGCTTTTTCTGTTTCCTCAACCAAAATGAGATTAAAAAAAAATCTGTGCTGCTGTCTCACCCACACCTTCTGCACCTTCATTTACATTACAGCTGAGCACAGATCTATCAAGGGCAGCTAATGGGCCTCTGCTGCTGCTTCCTTGCACTGGGGGTGGCTGTAGCAGCGTTGCTTAGCCTGGCTGGATCAGAGCATCATCCCTTGTACCTGGATGTGTGGAGTCTGCAAGCCCTGAGGAGCAGCTGCTGCCCTGTCCATGTGTGCTGGACTCATCCACAACCTGTGGGCTTGCTAAAGCCTCCTGGTTCCTCCACCCTCATTGTTTGTGACCTCAGCCTGCAGACACAGCCTCCTGAATGTTAAACTGCTGCACCCAGCCCTGTGTACACCCATTTAGTCAGGCCACCATACGTAACCCATTAACAGAAAAGAACACTTAATAGCAACATCCCCTGGTCAGGTCATTCCAGTCTACATTTTAGATTTGTCCACAGGGAGCGCCAGTTTGGTCCTGCATTTATTTGCTCTGAGGTGCTGTCACCGTGAGCTGTGACCAGGATCCCACCATTTGGTCCAGAGGCACATGCACAGGAACAGCAGCAAGAAGCAGCAGTGCTCCAGAGAGCAGCATGAGCAAGGAGGAGAGGTGGGAGGACAAACAGGTAGCAAAGACACTGAACAGCACTCCAAAAGGCTGAAGTAGTTTAGAAGCAGAAGTCTCACTTACTTTCAAGAGGGCTAAAGGGGAGGGAACAAACCCAGGTGCCTAATTTCTCTCATACAAAAACCAGAAAGTCACATATTTAAGCCTGTATTCTGGTTTGGGTTTTCTTTTACACAGTACTTTATTTTTCTTATAGTGTTTTTTTATTCTAGCATGATGCCAGCAATAGCAAACTATGCTGCAAGAGATGGCTGTCCAGGTAAGTGATGAAGTGGTAAAACAAGAGTTCCTCATGTCTGAGACAACTGTCCTTCCAAGGAGTGGCCTGGCTTTAAGGTGCTGAAGGACAATCAGTGTGGGGGGCAATTAGTCCCAGCCTCCATCAGTGACTGGGTTAAGCATAGTCCAACAAAACTATCTGGAATTTTCAAGACTTTCTCTCGACAGCCCCAAAAGACCAGGCAGGGGAAACCTTCATGCTGTGTTTGGAGAAGCAATGGAGGAGCCTCCCAGCCCCAGCTGCTGCCCAGGCACACCACACATCTGCACATGCACAGCCCCAGGTGGTCACTCCACCACAGGGGACCCCACCACGCATCTGCACATGCAGAAGCTGAATTTTGTGAAGTTATCCTTGCCCTGCCTTGTGACACAAAGAGAGCTGTAGAAGTTTGAGGGCAAGGGCGTGTGTCAGTGGTTTTAGGAAAAGGAGGTGGATGACAGAGGTACAAACGTGGAGATTGCTCTGAGCAGAGAAGCTTTTAGAAAATTGAGTGAGGCAATATGGACCTCCTCTGGTGACAGTGGTGTGCATCTTCACCTGGGATGCACACACATTTTCCCCAAAAACACAGCCTTGCAGTGAAGAATATTCCAAATTTGCAACACCAGTTGCTCCTTCCTGTAAGAGAAGTTCAAGTAGTCATGTTATCCATTCCACTAAGCTCCACAGAAACACTCACGTGACTAATGCTCTTCTGTAAATGATCCTGTTAAACAGGATCACAATTGGCAATTTAAATTCAACTATGTTTTTAAGTATGGCACAGTCTGTTAGTCCTGCTCCCTCTTGCTCATGCAGCTGCCAGCTACGTGATGGCAATGTTCAATGGAAAACATGATTTTCTTTTGAATAATGGCAGGTATCTTCCCTCGAAAAATCCAATCCTGCAGTTTGGTTTTGTTTCAAGCATGCCAGCTCTCAGGAACAGAGTCTGGGGAGCAGCTCCTGAACTTTGCTGTGGGAAAGGCAGGTCGCTTTCACTGAGAGCTGTTTGGAGCCTAGGGAAAGTGAGTGTGAAGCAGCATGCAAAGAAAAGGGAAAATAACTCAAAATAATGGAGCATTCAAAAATCCTTTATTTGGCTAACACTGGCAGTAAATATCTCACTTGAAATACTGCAAGGAAATTCAGCTTGCCTGCATGGGAGAGCTATGTCAGACCGGGATGCTAAACACACAGTAATTAACAGCGAGATTATAGCTCTGACAACGTAAAGCATAGCACAGCACAAGGAACTTTCTAATATTTTGCATTTATCTATAAGAACAAGGGTAGAGTTCAAAATAATGCAGGGGCTTGGGTGAAAGTTAATCATTCAACAGCAGCTCCTAGCAAGGATCTCCTGAATCACTTCTGGAATGGTGTTGGACTCTTTGTGGGCATTCAGGTCTACATAAGTAGATCATGTTTTGCAAAATTGGTGCCTGATACGCCAGCCAAAACAATCTGGCCTTATTGCTTATGCAAAGAGTGGTCTGAAGCAGATACAATGGAAGTACAAGGGAAGGGATACAGGACTTGCCTGATCAATCAACCGTAAGGCTGTGCTGAAAGATTTCTTTCTGAGCCTCCTCCAGCACAGCCCCACAGAGAAAGCTCCTGTCCGGGCCCACAGAAGTCTGATTACTGTGCACACCGAGCACTAGCTTGGCAGTTAAGTCATTCAGTAGCCTGATTAAAATAACATCTTCTAATTCCCTTTTTGTTGTAATTTACAGTCCCTCTCCTTTGGCTGAACCTGCCAGCCATCCTGGAGGTGAACAAAGAGAATGTGCTAAAGTTGCCAATTCTGGGGCCTGGTGTGAGAGAAAGCTTTTGTTTCCAGAGGTTGTATTTACTCTGGAGACAGTTAATCAAAGCTCCACAGAGCATTGTAATTCTTCTGTTCCTTTGGTACGGGTATGAACTCTCGGTGTCTGATCCCTGCGACTGTCTTTCAAATCCCCTCAGTAAGCTCACTCCAATGTAACTTACACTAGGGCTGGTTAAGAAAGATCCAAGCTTTTTCAAAATGGCTTTAGATAATGAAATTACATCACTTGTGTTGTTGTATTTCCTATTAGCACCATGGACACCAGCTAACACAGCTGAAATGAGTATCAGGTATATTTCAGCAGGAGGACATTTAACACTCACAGCCCAAAAGGGGACCTGGATGGAGGCAGTTCCACTGAGGAAGCGAACATTTGGGACTATATGGGAAATTCATAAAATTACTAATGTAAGATTGAAGGACAATCCATACAGAGACATACAAAACAGACAGGTGCTAAATGTGTCTCACATCTTCTTATCTTCTTAATTTGTTATTAACCTCCTCTAATATTCCACATTGCCTTTGACCATAAAACCTGTGTATACAGAGTCAACAAGTGGTAAATAATTCGTCTTTCAGTTAAAAATCACACAGAAAACTCTCTCTAAAATCCTCTGGTGACAGCCTCACATGCTTTTTTAAGGTACAGCTGAACAAAATAACAATTCCAATTCAGGCTCTTGATTTGATTTAACACCATGTCTGGACTCTATGACAAAAGACTAAGGCAGAGCAAAAGTAAACTGGAACAACTGGTGCTACTGAGAATCTGACAGGTCTCATTTTCTTTGTTATGTCAGTAAGCTTTGTTATAAAGCACAACTTCCTCTTTTCAGCATAGAATTATATAGGGAAGAAGCTTTCTTGATAAAAGAAATTCTATGCTACTCAACATGCAAATATTATAAGCCTCATTTCAAATACAGATACTTAAATAAACAGATTCATAAAGCCAGCAAAGGTTTTTTAGCATGGACATGGATGCCAGTTATCCTAGATAAACATTAGCTATGAAGATCACTCACTTATTTTTAAACTGCTATTTATTTTTTAAATGGTTCCATTACACAAATGGAAACAAAGCACGCCAGAAACAGAGTGCTCTGAGACAAGTCCCCTGAGCACTGCCTGCGTGCATAAATCCAGCTCAGAATATGCCCTATGGGCAGTGAACTCCAAATAATTTCAGCCTATCTCCTTGGAGAGAATGCTGTTGTATCTAGGATCAGTTCTGGGTGGTCTCCAGTTGCATTGGAGAGACTGTTTTAATACAGATAATTTAACATTGTAAAGTATTTTGGACTCTGGGGAACAATGATAACAAGGAAACTGTGGAAACTGTGGTATTTGACACAGTTCCTTCACCATCTCTATGAGATGAACCACACCAACACCTGCCTATGTCACCTTCAGTTTGTTTGGACTGAAATTCAGCCAGTTAATTCCAGTGTTAGCCAGATGCTGAAGCTTGGAAAGGTGCCCCAACCCACTGAGTTGGGTGGAAAAGGCATTGAACTGGGACACAGAGCTATGGATTTGTCCTGGACTCACTCACTCCTGGCCCTGGCTCACTTTGCCTCTGCTCCAATTTTAGCTTTGGTGATCTCACAGCACAGTTTTGTAGGAATATCTGCAACTGCAGGGGCAGGCTGGGGCTTGTGTGTGTCACAGCACTGAACCCCAACAGCAGCAGCAAAGCACCAGCCAGGCTGTGCCATGAACTACTACTCAGAGGAAGCCCTCACACCAAAGCACAGGAACAGCCCAGAAACCAGCTCCCACCTCTCCTACAGGGAAAACATCAGGGTGGTGCAGCTACAGTCCATATTCCCCAGGCTGAGGTCTGCTGAGAATTGCCTCGTCACATGGCATTTGCTTCTTGACTTCTGAGCAGTGGAAACCATATATACAATACCTTTCCCGCTTTCCCAGTATCACATTTCTATTAAAATCATTGCAACAGATACCACAGAAGCACAGTCTGTGCTCAGAAACAGCAGGAAAGGTGATCTGTGATACAAGCTTTGTGTGAAAATGTAGTCCACCACACGAATGCAATCAAGTCTCTGAAAGATAGGAGAGGAGAGCAATACAACCCTAGCCCACAAACCAGGGCATTCAGATGCATTAACAAAAGATTAGGGCCAGTCACATAAAGATACTTGAACACAAAGCCCTTTTGTGGCATCAGAAGATGATTGTTATCTAATAAGTTCAGCTCAATATCACCTGGAGCACTCTCGATTTGCTTCTGTGCTTCCTCACTTTTGCTTTCTAGCAAGAGGTCCACATCAAACCTGAGAAAAGCTGTTTCCAGTGAACCACCTAATTTCTTATCTCATGCAATTTCTTCACACTGTGCCAGCACACACCATGCCAGTAAAGCCACAGAAGGAATTCTGCAAACAGTTACATGGGGGCTCCTTTATTTTGCAAAGTGTTGCTCTTCGAAGTGGCAGCATTTTGACTCTGTCAGAAGCCAAGATTGTGGCACTGAACATCTATGGTGAAATCTGTCCCCTGCTGAATGGCAAAACTCCCAGCAACTTTAGCAAGGCCAGGAACAGATTTCTTGTCCTGTATCTATAGCAACTCAGAGGCATAAATTGCATTTGTGGGACCCTAAAAGTCAGAAAGCAATGGGTGGTAATCATAACAAAGTTGTTTTTCCCAGGATTCTTAGAAAACAGAAGACAAATAAATAAAAATTCAGAATATTTTAACATTTCATTTCCCCAATCCCTGTTCATGATCAGCTACAAGTCCTCAGACTTTCCCACTGCCAGTGGTCAATGATATCATTCACAGTGATTTTTCTACAACCTTCATTAGCTGGCCTTTCTTAGAGTTGTTAGAGTTTCCTGTGGGCTTTGGTTTGACTTGTGTTTTTCTTGGCCATAAGTTGACCTGAAAATATGAGGCTATTTCAGGCAAAAGTATAAAAAAATAAAGTGTACTTTTTCAAACAAAATGGCCACACCCCTGTGCCTCCTGTCATTCTGTCCAGTTAGTATTTTTAAAGCATGTTGTTTACTTACTTATTTATGAAATCAATTGAAATAGCAGGATTCCTGGAGGCAACCAGAATATAATTACAGAGGCTGCAATTTGGCAGTAGAAATCACTTTCAAAAAGAATTTCAAGTCCACGGGGTCAGAGGGGATCCCGCCAGGAGTACTGAGGGAGCTGGTGGCAGTGCTCATGGAGCCACTTCCCATCATTTCCCAGCAGTGCTGGCTCACCAGGGAGGTCCCAGGTGAAGGGCAGTTGGCCAGTGTGACACTCCTGCAGGAAGGGCTGGAAGGAGGATGCAGGGAGCTCCGGGCCTGCCAGCCTGGCCTCGGTGCTGGGAAAGGTCATGGAGCAGATCCTCTCCAGTGCCATCCTGCACCACGTGCAGGACAGCCAGGGCAACAGCCCAGCCAGCCAGGGTTTATGGGTCCTGCTTGACCCACCTGATCTCCTAGGCAGAGTGAGCCCCTCAGTGGATGTGTCTGCCTGGACTTTAGGAAAGCCTCTGATGCTGTTTCTCACAGCATTTTCCTCATGGCTTGGACAGGGACACTGTTCACTGGGTAAAAGACTGGCTGGGTGTCTGGGCCCAGAGAGTGCTGGGGAGTGCAGCTACATCCAGCTGGGGCCAGGCACCAATGGTGTTCCCAAGGCTCAGAGCTAGGGTCAGTTTTTTAATATCTTCAGCAATGACCCTCAGACACTTTGCAGATGACACCAAATTGGGTGGGAGTGTTGGGTGCTCTGCAGAGACAGGCTGGAAGGAGGCAATAGCAAGGTGAGGGGTTGGTAGCAAGGGACAAGACAAGAAAAAATGGCCTCAAGTAGTGCCAGGAAGGTTTGTGCTGGATATCATGAAAAATTGCTTCACCGAAGGGGTAATCAAGCAAGCATTGGAACAGGGAAGTGGTGGAATCACTGTCCCTGTAAATGTGTAGATGGGACACTTACACGCATTGTCTACTGGTAGATTTGGAAATGATGTGTTAATGGTTGGACTCCATGATTTTAGAGGTCTTTTCCAACATAAATGATTCTATGATTTTAGAAGTTCTCACAAAAAGACACTTACAGAAGCTGTGCCATGACCAGCTCCATTGTTTCTCCCATCATCCTTGCCACAGGATGCCACTCCATGCCACAGTGAGGAATGGCTGGAAAAGCATCCATGTCCCTGATGATCACCAGCACCAGTCTGGGGGTTCTTTGGGATTTTCTTTCCCGTAGCTTTCCCCATGAGCAGGCTCCGATGAGATGGCAGGATGAGGTGATACCACAATACATACTAAAACCTGCACTTCCAGCCTCCCCTTCCATTCTCAGGAGCCTTCCAAGCTTGCCATAACACAAATTGACATAGTATTTTAACAGATTGCCTATATCTATGTGGACAACCAAACATATAATTGAAGGAATATTCTAATATTCAATTAGTCATATTTTTCAACTGGTATGAGCCTAACACTGTAATCATGATATTACAGGACACTTGCATAGTTTGATGTGGTTGTTTTATAATAATATAAAAGGCAATGGCATCATTTTGTCCAACTGAAAATCTACATGGTGGCACTGAATCTAAGTTTTTCCAGTTGCCAAAATGAATCTCACTATTCAACAAGAAGAGATGAAAAAGTCCTCAAGTGAATTGCATTTCTAATTTGTTGAAAGCTGTATATAAAAGAAAATAACCTCTCACCCAGAACCCTGTAGATTTATCCAGTTTTCCTTGCATGTAAAGGTACAGTCAAGAAACAACTGTAAATTATTCAGGATTTCTCCTAACTGAAGAAATGCACATACTGACATACAGATCAGTCTAACTGCTGCAAAACCGCTTTGAAATAAATGAAATAAAGTGATTGAATAAAATCGGAACCAATTTTACCAGTGGGATGAGGTAAGTGCAGACTGTGATATGCTCTGAATTTTGTCAGGTTTTTGACAGATTTGCAGGGGAAGTCACTTATGCTGTGACACAGGAAAGCAGATGAACATGAAAACAACCCTCTGAAACAACAGAGCCCATTAATTCACCTAGGGTAAAGTTGAAAGGAAGTCTTAGAGGGTATCCACCACCTAGGTGAGTCCTGTAGAATTTTAACTCAATATAGCTTTGGAAAACATCCAGCTGGTGGTTGTAACTGCCGGTCCAAGCTTGTTCTATGATCAGAAAACTTGTGAAAGAGCTGTTTGGACAAGGACAGTGAGACAAAGTTCTCCCCTCAGAGCCAAATTAGCAATTCAGTGGGCACTTGGCAGCCTCTCAGCCCCACAGCCAGTCAGCAGAGATGCACAGCCAAACACCCCTGAACTGCTCTGCACCTCAGTCTGTAACTTACATCTTTTCAGTGCTCACCTTCCAGAAGGAGCTTTGTCTGAAGACATCAGGAGACTGGGGACACACCACTTCCTTCAGACTTTTGTTGCAACACACAATTACACCTCATTTAATAATTTCCTTCAACTGCTCTAGTGACTCATTACAAAATCAGTGATACTCACCCACATAAATGCAAGCTCATAGGACTTCAGACAAAAATATGCAAAGCTTTTTATCTCTGCTTTTCATCTGCAGCTGACTTCTCTGCAGCCTTGCTATGGCTGCTTTGATCTCACATTGGCCAGCTTCCATGCCATCTTTCACTTCATTTGGGAAAGACTGCACTGAGTCATTGTCAGTGTGGTTTTATGCCAAGCTCCTTCTGTTCAGAGATGAAATTCCCAAAGAGGTGCCTAATTCTCCTTTCCTAAATTCTTGTTTGAGCACTTTGTTAACCGGTTTTTGGTTTTCAAAGATTTGGAGTAAAAGGCTTCTTCTGACAGGAGCTTTCAGGTGCAAGCCCAGCTTTATGGAAAACATAGATCTTGTTTTCATGTTCCTAAATAGCAAATTAGAATTACAGGTTTTCATTTGTGGGCGCATAGATCTTGACAGGAATGCCTATCCACTGTTTATGACCCATATCATTTGGCAATCCACACCATTTGGCAGCAATTACTCAAGTTGCCATGAGCAGTTTAAATCTTCGCCAGTCACATAATTTGGTCATTGGAAAGCAAGTAGCTGGGTAAAATCAGATGGTGCAGGATCAAGATATGGAGAGGAGTCCACATGGCACAAAGCTGGGTCTAATAAATACAGTTACAAGACCTCTAAATGATATCAGAAGTAGGTGAGTGCCACATCACAGTTCCATAACTTCATTCAGTTTCTAACTATTTCTGGACTGCATCATATTGCTTCAGAGTGGGATTCCCAACTTTCATTCATCTTATATACGCATGTTCCACCACCATAAGATCTATCTTAAAATATTTCATATATTTACCATTAAGTCTGTGAAACTAACTTTTAGGGTTAGCTGGATTGTTAACCTGGCTGTAGAGCAAAACTCATTCCTTTTTGATTGGCAGTTCTCCAGCTTCTAAACCCAGTGGCATTCCACAGACTTAATGGTATCAACACTTGAAGTGGCTAAATCATCTGAACATTATCGAGGCACAATTTCCTCTATGGACATTTAGGGAAAAGCACTTCAGCCCAAGGGAAAATCAAATATGGCCCAGTACTCATAGAGTAGCAGCTGGCAAAATCTTTGCTGTGGAAATGCTCCTACTGGACTATATTAATTTAGGAGCTAATTTCATGGACTAACATGACTACTGTACCTTGAAAAGGACTTTTGTGATTACAGAATAAATTTGTAATGATTGGAGACCACCTATTTCACTTCTTAGCTAGTGTCCTCCTTTCTGATCTATCCTTCCTCAAAACTACCCCTGCACAGCACCTCTTCCTGTCACCCAAAGCTGCAGCTTCAGGACTACTGAGCCAGCCAGCAGAACCTTCACAAGGATGGCAACTGAGATGCTTCCAGCACTCTCAGTTTCTGACTGGACCCCAAACAGAGGCTTCTGTCACTGTCATATTTTCTGAAAAATCCTTTTGCCCAGGATTCTTCTCCTGGGAAGCTGAGAAGCCTCAGAGAAAAGGGAAAACAATAATTATCTGATTTGCTTTTCCTGTGTTTTGCTGCTTTGGAATCTGGTTTGGACACTGTTTACCAACAGGTGCAAGTTTGATTGGTTTCATGTGAATTGTTTTTACTTAATGACCAATCACAGTCATGCTGTGTTGGACTCTCGAGGAGAGAATCACGAGTTCTTCATTATTATCTTTTTGCCTTCTGTCTGTATCCTTTCTCTATTCTTTGGTTTTAGTATAGCATTCTTTAATACAATATCATAAAAGAATAAATTAGCCTTCTAAGAACATGGAATCAGATTCATCATTTTCCTTCCTTCCTGAAAATACCACAGGCTTGCCCTCCCAATGGTTTTACTGGGCAGCATCAACCAGGGAAAGGAGCATTCCTTTGAAGTCCAGCAACCACTGTGTGCCTGGTCCACTCCTCCCCCAAGGGACTGCACTGCACAGGGACTGGATGATTCAATGGCATCACCTGGCACTGGCTGCACCTTGACCACTGTGAGGCCTCCAGGAGAGTGGGGATGAGAACAGGACAGCAGTGCTCCCACAAAACAAGCTGGGCTCCTCTCCATCAGGCTCTGTAACACTGGTGGGTGTGTAAGGCACTCTTGCAGCCAAAGCCTAAATTAATGTCAACAGCCTCAAATCTTGTGCTTTTTTTGTGCTACTGTTGTCACTCAGTATTGAACTGACATAAAACTAGACATAACAACCTGACAACTTTCCCCATGAAAAGTGGAAACTTTGTAAACATCCCCAAAAATTTACGCTTAGGGGTAATCTTGTCATCATCTATGATGGAGGCTATAAGATGTTAGAAAGCTGCATTAGGCTGATTAGATTTCCTTCACATCCCTACCTTTCTCCTTGTTAATCCAAGGTAGCTAAGTCCAATGCACAAAAAAATGTGGTGGAAATGTTAATCTGCCTGCCAACAAAAACTTGTAGGCTTACTGGTACAAGTTTAGGACATTTCCCATATGTCTACTAAAATTAATGGCAAAAGGTCTTCTACAAGCATATTCACTGTAGTTTTTTGATGGGAGGCATGATTTCATATAGCATTTAATCTCAAAAGCATTAATTAACATTTACACAATAGAAAAAAAGAAAACTCTTTACTTTTAAAGGAGCCACTGCTCTCTTCTGTCTGAGCTGTAGGTGGGAGGTCTGCTATCATCTCTGTGATATGGGAAAACACCTCCTCCCATAGGAATTGGAGTAATATGACTTTATACACTAAGAATTGTCCTTGAAAGCTGCATCTTCTGCTCCTGAGTCCGAAAACAGCTATGGTGTTACAAATTGCAGCCAGAGGGACACGGTCTCCGTGCCTTGTGTTCCCTGCAGCCATGTCCTGTGTGAATCTAGGACAAGATCATGGTACTTGAATTACTGGAAAGCATCACAGAAGTCAGGAAAAGAATCGCCAGTGTTAAGAGAAAACAGTCTTGAATCAATGTTGAGCTACAGCATCATGATGTTGCAGATGGACTGTAATGACCAAAAGTGCAGCTGTACTGACTGTCAGCTGTACTGGAAAGCTATGCTGAGTCTGATGTGTAGATTTTTCTTCTTCACCCCCACCTTATTTTCATCATGTCCTTTTAATCGAGTTCTCAAAGATCTCCATGTGAGTTTGATTCCTTTGGAACGGAGCCCTGAACATAAAATTATCTAAAGCAATCTTTCTTTTATTCTAATACTGACATTCATAATCCTCTAAGGACTTAGAAGAAATAGAAGGAATAATATCAATTATGGGAAAAAGGCTTTCATAAACTGAAAAGGCGTTTTGATCTATTAAAAAAAAAAAAAAATCAGTCATTTCCATTACATTTCCCAGGCTAATCCCTGGTATAATTCAAATGAGATAGTTTAGCACACAGAAAATCAGAGAAATCCTTTTTATGGGACAAACCCACAAGGTTTTGTTTATTTAAGATAATTGCAGCTATGGGATAAAGAACTTTCACTGTACCAAATGATCTTCACTCAGATATTACCAGAAATTGCTTCTCCTCTTCATTCCTTTTAGAAGAGAGAGGTGATTACAAAGACAAAGAAGTCCAGCAAATCTTAGTTGCAGACTATTACAGCTCTTTGGAAAACACAGGATCACCTATACTGCCTTCAAGGATACAGGAAGGAACAAAAAGAGATGCCTTGAAGAAGTAAGAGGAGAGCATCATTCTCCTCCTTCTCCTCAGACAAGTGTATTAATAGCCCTGCTAATAGCTGCCTTTTGAGAACAGGCCTTTTATTGTTATTATATTTTCCTTTTTTTTTTTTTTAGCTGATAGCTAATGCTCCAACTGCCCAGCTATTGAGCTATACCACCCAACCCAGGGAGATGCTCTTTGTGTGGTAGGTATGGTCCTCCAACATATATCTTAGAGAAAACATAATCCTTGGCTCTAGACTGCCTCTTGAAGACAGAAGTATTTTATGAATAAACTTAAAATCATGGTTCTTCTCCCCACTTCTACCTATGCTTTCACTCTAGCACATACCAAGAAAACCCATCATACTTGCAATTTCACTAATGGGTTAATATTTGGGATGACTTACCTTAATTCTCTGAATTTTTCCAATTTTTACATTTTTCCATGTTCACCGAAAGAATTTGTAAAACAAATAAACAAACTATTTAAGTCTTTTTTACACCTCCCTGAAGAATGAACTAGGAGCAGTCATGAGGTCTGGTAGCCACATGCTTTTTAAAGCTGGGACAGCTAGAGGAAACATGAGTCTAGATTATACTTTTATACCAAGGTATTCTCATTAAAGTGAAGAGCAGAGCCTTAATCCATCCTCTGGGCGTCTGCAGTTAAAGTCAGGACTGGGACTAGGCGTCACATTTCTCTACTCCAGAAAGGGCACTTTGTGTTCCTCTGTATCAAAGCACAACAGTCTTAGAATTGTGCATTTGCTGCCAGACCAATCACATCCCCAAAGCTCATGGACCCTGCAAGCCTGTCTCTCTTCCCCTGGCAGACTCCTCAAGCCCAACATGGAAAACTCGTGTGCAGTTTTATGAATGCTGAAAAGGGGTGGTGTAACCCCAAAAGAGTTGCTCTAAACTATTTTTTTGCTTTGACTGCTGGACCAAACTTGTCCAGTTTTTCTACCCTGTTCTTCTGTAATTCCCCAAAGAATATCCTGTTCTTGTGCCACATCTACTTCCAGCTAAAAGACAGTTTCCAGGGCAAATACAAAATAGAAAAGTGTGGGAGCAAGGATAACAGGAGCCTTCCCAAAGTTCAGGCTTAACTATCAACAGAGCAAACAGCAGCTGAGGTGATGGTAAGAGTGATGCATTCACTTTTCATGAACAGATTTCAAATCAGTTCATATTTTGTGAGGGTATTATTACTGTAACTCTTTAATCACATAGAAATACTGTCTCTCATTTTATCATACTCCAATAAATTATTATAAAGTGCGTTCCTACATTCAGGTGAACACCAACTGCATAGCTGACAGTCAAACAAACAAAATTAATTTGCATTACCCTGTTTCTATGGAGTTGCACAGACATATCTCACAGTATTTGATGTCGATATATTTTACAGCCATGAGGAATTTTTAGAGAAAAACGTATTGCCAAACCAGCTAGCTGAAAAAAATAGCTAATAAGTGTAACAAGTGTTTATGTCCAAGGTTCAACCCTGCCAGTTTCATATTTTGCATTTCACATTTTTAATCCAATCATCTTATTACTGTTAGACTCATGAGTCCTGAACACTAAAGATTCCACAAAGGATTCACAAAGCTACTTGGCTGTTGAATTTCTTCCCCACCTTTCACCCACTTCACTTCTATGGAGTAACCAGAAAACTCACTTTTGTGCTGCCACGTATCACACACAACATAGTATGAGCCACAGATATAGTCAGACTTTGCTTTTTTCTTTAACTTTAGCAAATGCAACACACTTAAGAAGAGCAGGGCCTTAAAAGTACAATGCTCTACTATTAGTTTCAACTATGAATACTCTGCAGCCAACTAGATTCCAACCACTTACTCCAAAACTTATCAAACCTTTAGAGAGTTTAAAATGGTGAAGATTTCTGTAAGATTCAGAAGCTGAACAGCATATGGAACATAAGCAAGAGGAATTGTCTCCATCAAAGCAAAACAGATGTTGCTATAACCTTTTAAAAAAAACCTTGCTCTTGGAAGTGCTATAGTAAATATGTAAATATACTTTGAAATTGAATATCCTTCCTGAAGTGGAAGGCCTGGAGTACAAGAGCTCTTTGAGAGTATGTTTTGGTTTCATGGGGTCATATGTATGCAATACTGAGCTGTGCCCAGCAAGGCCTGGAGCCATTGCTACCATATCCTCTGGCAAGAAGGTTGCAGGGAGGAGAGCTGTCCCAGAGACAGGAACAGGTAATAAATAATAACAGTGTGCACTGTGATGGCATTCATATGCCTCTGACCAGGCACCCAAGAATATATACCCCCATAATTCTGCCTCGATATAAAACAATCTGAAGCATTTTCTATTTCTCTTCCAATCTCATTCATGTGGAGTTCATGTTCACCTCACACAGCTTTTCACTTGTCTCTTTCCAGATATAAAAGCCCTTACAGCTGGCAGAAATTGCATTGCCATAAATTACATCTGCACTACTAGAAATTAGTTGCACTTTCTTTGTTTGCTCTGAAAGAGAAATTAAATTTTTATTCTTTTAACACAGAATCACAGACTGGGTAAGCTTAGAAGGGATCTCAGGTAAGGTTGGAAGGGATCTCATCTGGTCCCTCCTCCCTGCTCCAGCAGGGCCATCCCAGAACACAGGGCACAGGATTGTGTCCAGAGGGGTCTGGAATATCTGCAGTGAGGAGACTCCACACCCTCTCTGGACAATCTGTTCAGTGCCTGGGCACTGCCCAGGGCAGAAGTTCTGCCTCATGTCCAGGTGGAACCTCCTGGGATCAGCTCCTGCCCGTTCCTCTGGTGCCATTGCTGGGCCCCCAGAGCAGAGCCTGGGCCCTGCTCTGAGCCTCCCTGCACACAGGGACACCCAGGGCTGAGGGCCCCTCTCAGCTGGGGCTCCTCTCCAGGCTGGACAGCCCCAGCTCCCTCAGCCTTTCCCTGCCAGGAAAGGCCCTTCCTCATCTCCAGGCCCTTCCTCATCTCTGCAGCCTCTGCTGGCCCCGCTCCAGGAGCTCCATGTCCCTCCTGTCCTGATGATCCCAGAGTGGACACAGCTCTCCAGATGTGCCTCACAGGGCTGAGCAGAGGGGCAGGATCACTCCCTGACCTGCTGGCACTGCTCTTCCTGATGCACCCCAGGTTCCACTGGCCCTCTTGTCCCCCATGGCACTGCTGGGTCATGGACAGCAGGGGCCTCAGGTCCTTCTCAAACATTTTCCCATCTCAGATGTTTTTTCTTAAAGGGCTCCAGCCCACCCATATGCTGAAGAAGACTGAGAATTAGAAGCAGCCTTTGGTCTTTGTCCCCTAGAGACTGTTTCCAGTTGTGGAATATGGGTTAGTGCTGCTATGGTGAGTTATGTCCCAGGTGAGATGCAGGAAAGGACACTTCTGTGCCAGGAGAAAAACAGAACAAACACAGAGGTTTCAGGGTTTCAGGGAGAGCAGAAACACAGGCACCGTGGAAGAGACCACATGGTGCTGGGACCAGAGAAAGCTCTCCAAGGAGATGGCACGGGATGATGATAAATTGTTTTCTGTCAGTCCAGTGCACTGAACTTAAAAACTCTTCAAGGGCAATATCTTCCCCTTGCAAGCAGCCAGTCTGAACAGTGGGTAGCTCGTGATCAGCTCGAATGACTGAAACCAAATCATGTTACAAAGCATTTCATCTTCTGTTCAATTCCTCTCATAAATTTGAGGCAGGGGATTCATAAGCTACCCATTGCTTGTGAAGTATCTTCCACAAATATTCCTTGGATCACCTCCCAGGGAAGAGCACTCTCTTTTTCAGTTCTGTCTGTAGCTCCTTCAGGAACCTACAAAAGGCATCTGGACGAGTTCATGAGCAGAAAGATCTAACAACCCTTTGCTTTACGGGTGTAACCCCAACATTTCAAAGGGCTTCTAGGAGGGGTTGCCAAAACTTTCCCTGTTCCCAGACAGGGATCAGGCAGGCAGTAGCACAACAGTGCCCACAGCTGTGGGACCAGGGGTAAGGGTTGGGCTGAGATGTCACCCTTGACCTGTATGGGGAGGCTCCTGGCACGACTCCCAGGGCTCCTTTGCTCTGTCCCATATCAGGGCTGGGCTGCAGCTCTGGCAGGCAGCCTTGAGGAGGAGCCAGGGGAAGGAGCTGAAGAAAAAGCTCAAGGAAGAAAAAGTGACTGTTTGGTTTTGCTTTGGGACAGAACACAAGCAAGACAGGAAACAACTGATTTACCTAATCATGTTTCTAATTATCACAATGGAAAGACAGGGCACGTTGGCAATGCTGAATAATCAATCACAGACGAAAATCTTTCTGCAGCCTCATCTTTTATTTTTGCCTTTTCTGCACTCATAGAAGGGCTGGAAGTTGATAATGGGGGAGGGTCCTCATCTGCACTGTACTGACTTGCAAAGGCAGTCATCCAAAACTAATATTCTGGGTTGAGTTCCTGGAGAGGGATGTTGGGGTTTTGTGGTGGGGAAAGGTTGGCAACCTTGACTCTGATCTGTAAAATTCCTCCTTTAGCCCTTATACATTTATTAGCTTGTTTTCACACCTTGCCCTCTTTGAAGGATTATATGCAGTAACATGATGCAGTCTGGAGCCTCAGCTTTTAAAGGTACATTAAGCTTGAAGAAAACCCTGGCACCCCAGAAAATCCCCCCCACTGAAGGTCAGATCTACATTGACTGGCTTCTTAAATTTTCCCTGCCTCTCTGTTTTTTGTAGGAACTGTACAACTTATGTGTGTTCTAACACATCCTTTTCAACTCAACAAAAATGCCATATCTAAAGCTTTAACTGCCATATGTCCCATATAGACATATGAAGCATATTTCTTTTTAATTCATATTTTATTGGAAGCCTTACAAAGCACACAGAACAGATGCCAGTACATCAAATTCATCATGCCGAGCCTTGATTATACAGACCCAGAAGCCCCAGCCCTGCCATACAATCCTTCCTTTCAGGAAATAAAACCCAAAGACCAGTTTTCCCACAGGACCACTTGTGGGTAGAAGCTGAAGCCCTTATTACTGGAGGTTCCTTGGATACCATTTCAAGTTTGAAAGTTCCTCATATAGCTGTTCACTCATCACAATGTGCCTCTCAAAGCCTAGGCATGCTGCTCCAAGGAGGAACGCCCGTCCAAAACCAGGGAAGCACTTGGCCAAATATCTACTTCAAGCTTAGTAGCAGCAGCCTTCTCTTTTTCTCTGAGCAGGAGTGCAGCAGATAAGGAGGGATATAGGAGAGTGCAACATCACAAATAACCACCACCAGGAGCTGCTACTATGTGTGAGGAAATGCCATGTCAGTCACAACAAAACAGGTCACCTGAACCAAATCTACTTTGCAAAGAGGAGATTTAAAAGTTCCCTGAGAGCATGACATGCTATGCCATGAAAAAATATCAATTAAAAATAAATTAACAGAGCAGATTCTCACTGGCCTGGAATTTCCTCCTATAGTTTGTAGTGTAAATCAAAGCATGATATACTACAAAATTTTAGATATATTTACATATGTTTGGGCTGACCATGTTTACTCACTCAGGGTTTCCACTCCACCACTTGTTAAGGCATTTGGCATGGTCTCATGTAAATACATCTAGGATTTCAAAGGAAGGTCATTCTCTATTTCCCCCTCCATAGAGAGGGAGCATGCCAGAACTATGCTGAGGATATGGAATGAGATCATTCAAGATCAGAGTCACTGTGGGTGGGTAACAATGAGGTTACCCCTATTGCATATGTCAAAGTATTCCAAACCCTCATTATAGTTATGATATGTTCACAGGAACACAACAACCCCATCTCTGAGACTGTTCCTTGATTTCAAGTCTACTTGCTGCTTTGTGGAAGTCACTCCAGCAGTAATTTTCTGCTGGTATAATGCTAAACGGCAGCAAATAGGGAAAAAAGGCAGCAGGGGTCATGAATGGAGGAATATTCACAACGGAGGAGTAGAGAAAAGGGAATGCAAGGAAAGGATTGTGGAGGAGAATGGGAGAAAACCAGGGCACCAGCATGCATTTGAGGGTGTAACTTCAGAAAAGTTCTAAGCCCCTGTTTGTAAATCACTACCAGGAGTCACTACTGGGAGCCAGTTTTGTGTTTGATCCCAATACCCAGGTGCCAGGCCAGGGGAGCCTCCCTGCACTCGGATCCACTGCATTGAGAATCACACCCTGGCAAGCCCTGTGCTCCTCTTTCATTATTTAGAGCTTTTCAGTCAAAGCAAAGCTTCTTGAAACTCAACCAAGCAATGAAAGTTGCAAAAATTTCCGTGGTTTTCGGTCAAAAAGGTTTCAGTGCTATATAAGAAAGGAGATGCCACTATCAGATATAAAATCCCTGCAGCAATATCTTTCCTGTGTGTGTCCAGGCAACTGCCTTGGTCCTTGCTCAGGCAATGCCCCTGCAATGCACAAACATCAGTTCTGATCCCATGTGACACAGATTTTGTTCATATATACTCTAAGCTGTCGTGGAAATAAAGTCTATGTTGGTTTTTAGCTTTATTTTTTTAGACTTTATGGTAAAGAGTTTTGAATTTATTTTTCTTAGAATAGAGTTTTATTTCTTTAAAATACATCTGGCTAGTTGGCATAAAATGAAACTATAGCTGGCTCAGTCCCTAGAGTTTAAAGGAATATTTCTGGTCACAGGGGACTTAGCTCAAAATTTATTTCAGGATTATGCACTTGAGGATTAAGGCAAAATACAACCCATGCAACACTTACTATTTTATATTTACAATTTAGAACTGCTTTGAAAAGCCCAGCCAGATTTTTTTTTAACTTGTAAAAGATTACTGTTAATCTTTTGAATTTTAATGCTGAAGTTATCTTTTTAGGAATTGTACATATCTGTGAAACACCTCTTTGTATAAAATGACAGGATTTGTTGAAGTCATACTTCAAATGGGTTTCTCTGTTTTTTGTTTATTTTCAAGAATGCACCACATTGACACCCCTAACTCTTCTTCTGTACTTAAGATGGATTTATGAAAGCACTTTTTTTGCATTGAACTCTAGTCCACCTCAATCCCAATAGTGGCTTAAATGGGAGCAGGATTATGTCATTTCAGAAGACATTTGAAAATCCAAAATTGATGCCTATTTTTACTTAATTTAGACCACAATAACTCATTTTTGCAGGGTACTGAACTAACCCTCTTAAGAATACAGCTTTCCATTACTCAAGAGGAATCTAAGATGGAACTTTGACATCTGGATTTATGAAAGCCCAGAAATATTGGGCTTTCACCCAGGTCTGTGTGTGAGAGACCAGCTGCAGGACGGATGCCCGGTGCTGTGGCGCTCACAAGGCAGGTTTTGAGCAGGTGTGAAAAAACACAGCTCTTCTGAGACATAATTTTCAGTGAAGCTATGGCAGCTGAGCTCCTTGTGTCAGGCTTAAAACAACCTCTATCATTTACTGAGTGGTTTATGTCACTCAGAGGCAGCTGGTACCCTTAGGTGAGATCTCACCTTCACAGTGGTCTCCAGCCCTGGGGTCCCAGCACAGGAAGGAGATGGAGCTGCTGGAGCGAGTTCAGAGGAGGCACCAAGATGACCAGAGGAATGGAGCAGCTCTGCTGTGAGGAAAGGCTGAGAGAATTTGGTTTTTTCAGCCTGCAGAAGAGAAGCTGAGGGGTGACCTCACTGTGGCCTTCCAGTATCTGAAGGGAACCTGGAACAAAGATGGAGAGAAACTGTTGACAAGGGCCTGGAATGACAGGACAAGGGGGAATGGCCTCACACTGACAGAGAGCAGGCTCTGACTGGCTGTTAGGAAGAAAATCTTCCCTGTGAGGGTGGTTAGTCCCTGGCACAGGTTGCCTGGAGAAGCTGTGGCTGCCCCATCCCTGGAAGTGTCCAAGGCCAGGCTGGATGGGGCTTGGAACAACCTAGGAGGTGTCTCTGTCCATGACAGGGGGTGGGATGAGAAGAGTTTGATGTCTCTTCCAAGCCAAACCATTCTGTGATTCCATGATTTTGACATCCTGACAGTCCTCAGAAGGAACTCCCCTAGAGGAGAGCACAAAGGCTCTCACTGACTTCAGTGACTCACAGAAAGCAGGGTTTCCACACAATGGCAAACCTCAGTGCTGCCCTGTCACAGCCTCTCCATCCTTGTGTCTCCCACGTGTGTGACCAGCTCCACAGCCAACCCTAAAACTCCTGGCCACACAGTCCCCAACAGCAGCATCACCACCTGTGTGCCCTTCAGCCAGTCCCAGCCAACATTGCAACAGAAAGAGGGGACAGAATTGTCTCTTCTCTCACCAAGATACACACCAGCAGGTCAATGTAACAGAGCAATAGCAGACCAGTACAGGTTCATGAGCTGATTTCTAAAAAGCAAAAGCAGAAATGTAAAAATGAACATGTTTCCTGCTTTCTAGTGTAACACCACTTTCCCTACATTACATTCAAATGTTATCTTGCCCTTTCAGCCAGCTCCTACTCCAGCTGACCACAGCAAAACTAACAGCTCTAGTGACCTTTTTTGCCACATGTCAATTTAGCTGAATTAAATTTTTGCATGAAACTATGCAGCTCAGATGAGGGGCACTTTTAATAGTTCTTGGGAAGGCAAAAAGCCCTGCTAAGGACACAGCACTTCCAGAAATTAGCAAAAATAGGAGAAACTCAGAGAAGCCCATCACACCAATGAGCAGTGTGAGACTTGACAAGCCCATGTTAAATGGAGGAACCATGGTAGCACATTCAGCTCATTGCTTCCCTTCAGAACAGATAGTCTATAATTTTTTTTTCTTATCTTTAACTAAAGTTTGATTGAAACTCATCTTAACCAAGCCCATTCACTCACCCATGGCTTCACAGCACAGTAGTTGTGTTTGAGTAGCACAAGTGGTTTTGTGCAGGGTTTGTGGATATATCCCTCATGGGAGGAGGAACTATTTTTAGACATATCCTGATGCATCATTGTGTTTATGTAGAAAATTTGAAAACAGTGGGTTAGAGAAAATTTGACTTCTCTGTTAGCACATGAGTGAGAGCTGACTCACATTTTTATTATCTGAGTGGGTCTCATCTACTGGAACCACTGTTTCCAGTAGTTGCATCTAGTACTTCTCACATCATCAATTCTTCCTCTGCATGTCTCTCCCACACATATTTAAACTTTTGAGTATCAAGAATAAGGGAAGTGAAAACACCCTATTCATTTCAGGATGCAAAATAAACCACTCTTTTGGGGTTAAAATCAGAACAGCAATTTCAGGATATAGTTACTAGTCAATTAGCATCTCCCAAGTGCTTTGTGCAAAGGTTTTCTGGAAGACAAAAATGAAGCCCCAGCAAGCAAAGGCTGCCATGATTTTAACACGGAAGTCTTTGCTAAGCTATGCCAAATAAAGTAAATTATTAGTGATCTTTAAGGTATAGGGGTTTTTCAGTGTGATATTTTCACATGAAAATTAATACACTTGAGAATTTTGTTGCATCAGACAAGTGATTACAGAATCATAAACCTGGAAGCATCTGAAGACAATTTATAATGCACACTCCTGTTCTAGGATCAGCCCTAAATTTTTCAGTTCTTCAAAACTTTTATCTATCATGTTCAGTGATAGAAATGACATCCATTTCCTAGGCACTCTGGTCCCAGTGATTCAGATTCTTACTATTAGTTTCTTTTTCTAATGCCTATTTAAACCCAATTCTTCTTCTAGACCCCTCTGGCATAAGGACCAGAGTTTTGCTTCTCTCATTGAGACTTACTACTGTGGTAGAACAAAATTTCAAGTAAGAGGAAACATTTCCAGACTGTTTTCCAGAAAACAAACCCAGTGTTTGAGATTGCAAAACATGAGGCCTTCTTAATGTTGTTTTTTTTTTTTAGTTTGTTTTAATGTTTGCATGCATGTCTTTTCTCACTGGTTTTAGTCAAAATCATTGTGAAAAAAAAAAAAAGGTGGTTTTGTTGGTGTTTCAGAAATGGAGTCCCAATCTCATTATGCAATAAATCAGAAAATGCAAACTACTCTCATGGGACTGAAATGCTGCTTTCTGGACCAGAATGGTCTGAGAAAAGCTAAACATTAAGATTTTTATCTGAACCAAGCTATGTGAGGCTCTCCCATCACTTGTTAGTAGTCTGGTTTTTCACCTCCAGAGACTTCAATTTAAGTCCTGGTTTAGGTCACAGTGAGAATGTGAGTTTGGTGGTTTGCATCCTAGTGGACTTCTGTCAACAGTGAAAAACCACCATACAGTCCTGCTCCACTGGAAAGTTCTGCTTAAGAGAAAGCCTGGACTGGAGTGTCAGAGGTCCTTACAAGTCAGGACAGAAAGGGAATGCCACAGCTGCATGGAGAACTGGGAACAGTACCTGACACAAAGAAGTCCAGGGACAAGCACTACAGATTTGCTGCTGGCTTAAACTGGGACATATTTATCATTTGTCCAAACTCAATGAGTTTGTCAAACTCATTTTGAAACAATAACTTCATCTATTATTCAAAAAAATCTGATGAGAACCTCATACTGAGCAATGGTGACAAGGAAAGCAATCTCAGGCACTGCACTTTAAATTAAATGGCTTGGAATGTGCTTTACCATCATCCCCACAGAAAACAGCTGCTAGAGAAATGATTTGTTGTACAAAAAATATGCTGTATGAAGGTGTATTAGAAAGTTTGATAGCATTGATCTCAAGGGAAGTAAAAAAAATAAGGGAAATCATAGAAAATCGTGAGTTGCAGATCAGAGTATGGATTTCACATTTACCATACTAAAAAAAAAGCCTAAAGTAAAATAAAAAGCTGCAAATAATATCTTCCTTGCCTTTTACTCCAGTTGCCCTTTTCTCCTTCAGTCACACACACACACAGAAAGACAAAAGTGCTTCTCAGCTGCTCTGCAAACATAGACACAAAAAGAAGTAGAAGCACTCTTGTTTATAGGCAGATGCCAAGCACAGGCTTCCCAGCTCAGGTGTTCCAAAGCTGCAGATGGCAAGTGAAAGACCTTCCTGCCCTGGAACCCAAAGGACTAAGAGGATTTCCCACCAACTTTCAAAAAAAGTTCACAAGTGCTTTTGGACTAGAGATGATAAGTTTCTTTTCCCCATAGGAGTATCTGAGGAAAAACCAAATGGAAATGAACGGTTTTTTGCTGTGAGCGTGGATGTCACTTCAGGTACTGGCAGAAGGCTGTGAATTCAATCACCTGTGCTGGTCTTTGCAGCTTTTATTAAATAAAACCAGAACAACTGTATTTTTCTTTTTTCTAGCACAGTTGCCCTAGATGTTTACACCCCCCCATGGCAGGGGATTGGAACTGTATGATCTTTAAGATCTTTAAGGTATGACAATTCTATGATTCTGTGATTTAGAGGACAACATAAGTAAGTAAAAAAATAGTTTTCTTGAGTTTGTGGTGTGCCTAAAGTGAGACTGGAGTCATGTGAAAAGTCACATGCATCTCAGCAGAATATCAGCCATGAAGAGGGAAGCTAGAGTGACCCACATCATCTTTCAATCAAATTGATTGAAAACATGAAAACAACCCCTATGACAACTATGGCATTGATTTTATCATTCATTTGCAAAAATGAATTCAAAGTATCTATTTTTTTGATGCTATTGCAGCTTCATCTATAGGTTATTTTCTGAAGAATTCAAAATACATTCCACCTTGATAACAGCTTTCTCATACAGTGAAATCTACTGCATAATACACTAGCCCTAACAAACATGTTCCTACAATAGTTTTCATATACCTTTTAAATTTCACATTATTGACATCCATAGCAGAGTATCAGCTGTGGGACTGAATCAAAATTCAATTCTGCAGTCCCTTATGAAGGGGACAATAGATATTCAACTACATATCAGCTGAGGAGAGGTAAAAGAGTTTGTATTCTCAGCAACAAGACTGAGGATTTATGCAAACAGTGAAATATAAATCAACATAAATGTAACAAGAGTTAAAAAACATACATCACTCTATTTTAAAATGGAACACAAGAAAGCAGACCTTGGTAAACAAGCGAAACGTCCTTAAAATGAAAGGCTCTCGAAAGCCTCTTCATAGCAAAAGTGAAGGTTCCACACAGTTCAAGTTCCATGTTTGCTAATGTCCACCTCAGAAACATCAGGGATCAGCTCGATGCATTTGAAGCCAATCACAATCCCATTAATTGCTGTATCAGCTGTGTGCACAATTTAAGAACCTAATCAGACCTCAAGCCTACAAGGAGAGGACTGACCCCAGCAGTGAGCTCCTGCTTCATAACCTCATTTAAAGCATTTATTTTTGAATGAAAAGTAATAGAAGTCTTGATTCTTTTGATGCATTCAATTCCTCACGGTGACTTTTTCTGCAAGAATATAAATTACCAGATGGGATTTCTGCACAAAATTCCACTTCAGACAACAGCAGCTTGAAGATTTATGTGCCCTTTTGGGTTGAAATGCTATTGCCAATGCCTTGCTGTGCTGCCATTTTCAGCTTGGAAGTAGAGATTTCAGGAACTGCAAAATGTTCTTGAGCGTTCAGGACCTGCAACAATCTGTATTGAATCAGCATGGAAATCTTCTGTTTGGAGCCCATTAAAGTCAAACTTACAAGAGCAGCCTGCTTCCAAATACAGTACAAATGTAGACCTAATGCAATGATCAGAAAATAAGATCAAAAACACAGAGGAAATGCTTTCTTCCAAAACACATAATTAAATTGTAGACCTCACTGATACAGGAGGCTTTGGGATTGAGATAAAAATCACATCAGAGAAATACAATGACAATGCATATGTCAGTAGCTATAAAAAACAGGAGCGCAGACTGAACCTCTGGCCAGGAGAAGCACCAAGAGAAGTATTTAAAGTAAAATAAAAAATTTCAAGGGGATTCCTGTGCAGAGACATGTTCTTTTTCCTCCTGTCCTGTTCAGGGGCAAGTCAACAATCAGAAAGGCAGCACATTGTGGTATGGAAACAGTTGTATAAAATTGCAACTTCCTTCCTTTCTTAGTCATTATGGAAGTGCTAAGCTTTTTGCCTCCAGACCGTAGCTGTCACCTGAGGAAGGGTCATTGCAAGTGACAAGCTTTGTCTTCAAGCCAGGAAGGGTTATGGCAAAGATTACAATTAGCCCCATCATTACTAGCTGCACACATTAGGAGAATTGACTTCATAAAACAAAAACATGTGGGGACTAATTGGCTTTTCTTCCCCTTGCCTATCAGTCACACCTGCAGCTGGAATGAGTAGGAACAAATGGGATTGTCACTACCTGGGGCTCCCCCAGCAGCCAGCATGGGTAAGTTGCACACTCTAGTCACAATTTCCTGCCTGCAGGGCAGTTGCTTATTGCACATTATTTACAGAATTCTGCAAAGGCAAGAGAAGTCTGGGTCTGCACGTGAATTCACTCAGATAAATACACCACACTACTTCTTTAAAGCAACTTTTCTACTACATTTACTCCCTGGGCCATTCCATAGAATCACAGATCCATTCAGGTTGGAAAAGATCTCCAGGGTCATTGACTCCAGCCTGTGACTGATCCCCACCCAGACCAGAGCACTGAGTGCCATGTCCAGCTGTTCCTTGGACACCTCCAGGGATGGGGACTCAACTATCTCCCTGCACAGTCCCTGCCAACACCTGACCACCCTTTTGGTGAAGAAATTCCTTCTGATGTCCAAGCTGAACCTCCCCTGGCACAGCTTGGGGCCATTTCTTTTTGTCCTGTCCCTTGTTCCCTGAGAAAAGAGCCTGACGCCCACAGCTGCACCCTCCTGTCAGGGAGCTGTGGAGAGCCAGAAGCTCCCCCTGAGACTCCTTTTCTTCACCCTGAGCCCCACCAGCTCCCTGACCTGCTCCACACAGGACTGACTCTCCAGACCCTTTACTATATTCCTAATGGGATATCACAACTCTTTCAGAGTCAATGAGAAAAATCTTTAAAATCTAACTCCACATATACCATTTCAGTGCAGACTGGATGCTGAAGTGTCAGATTAGACAAACAATTAAGGTTCTGTAGGCTTTACTCTCAATTATAGAAATGGCTGAATGAGCTGGATGGGGAAAAATCAGAGCATTATGAGGCTTGTGTTTGTCTTTCTGCAATTACAGGGGAGAATTTAGATGAAACTATTCTGCTGTCTGTGGCTTTAATGAAGACCACTTGCCTTGCCTAATCAAAAAAACAAAAAGTATATAGTTGAGATCCAAAAATATCTTGGTTTAATGACGCACACAGGCAGAAGTTTATAAGTGGGCAAACTTCCTCGCTGCACAGCCTCAGTGCACCTGTGCAACAGCTGGGTTTAATCTGTCGAGGTCTGTATTTTAGGAGCCATCGCCGGATTTTAGGCTGGAAACTGAATAGTGCCCCACCCAGCCATGTTCCAGTCCACAGACTTTTAACATTTCAATGAGGGTAGAAAAATGGTATTCTGTGGGTTAAAGAAATCCAGGGATGATCTATGTGGTGTTGGGTGTTTAAAGAGAAGAAAAGAAAGAAAAAAGAGAGGGCAATTCAGCTAACAAGAAAACAACCTAATCACCTGGTCTGGTGCAGCAAACAGAACACCTAGACTAACCAATAAACATGATTGATACTTGTGCTATATTCATTACAGAAGAGTATGGACAAACAGGATTCTGACCAATACCAGCTAAGTTTATTATTTTCACAGTTTCATTAGAAATAAGATCTGCACTTCTTCCATCTCTTTCAGCAGTTGCATATATTAATAGTCTGCACCAACAAACACACAGACATAGCCATAAAGATCAAACACTCTGTCCAAGGGCCAAGCACAAATAACTATCAGCCAAATGACAGAAGGGTAAATAAACAAGGCTCTAAAGCCTACAGGCTTTCCCAGCAGTGATTTAGGAGACCTATCTTTGGACACTTTTTTCTTCCTCCCCCTCCAATCGTGGGTAAGATCTTGATACCACTGACCTAAGTGGAGCCAGGTTTTTAACCATTAGCCTTGCCATACACACCCATCTGTTAAACAGATGGTATGAGATCAGGGTATGATCTCATACCTTCTCAGGCACAATATCAAACCCCAAAGCATCTAGAGCAAAGGATCTGCATGTGACAAGGCCATCTCAACACCACTGCTTCACCATGAGGATGAGCAGAGCTCTCTTTCCCAAACTTGCAGAAGGCAGGTTTTTCAGAAACAACCATAAAAATGTTGGTTGGCCTGCTCTGTGAGATCTGACACTGCAGGGCACTATTCCTAAGGCTCAACACACTCCCTTACACACTGCCCCTTCACCCTTTGAAGCCACTCTTTTTGCACTGAAGATTGCTGGACTGAAAAGTGAAACACATAATAAAATTAACCAAAGTTATTACTGAAAAAATAAACCCTCCTTAACACTGTGATTAAACTGTCAATTTATGGCCATCTGGAAAAGTTATTCTACCAACAGTCAATCCAGTCTACTGATGCTTCCTACCAAGTCAGAAGCTAATACAGCATCTCAGTGCTATTTGGCAGTGTTCTGTTCCACAAATCATAAAGCCATTTAGGCTGGAGAAGATCTCTAAAAACACCAAGACCAATTGTTAACCAAACACTGCCAAGGTCACCACTAAACCAAGACCCCAGGTGCCATATCCATGACTTTTAAATATGTCCAGGGATAATGACTTCACCATTCTCTAGCCTGCCTTTTCCAAAGCTTGAAAACCCTTTCTATGAAGAAATTTTCCTTAATGGCCAACTGAACCTCCCCTGGCACAGCTTGAGGCCATTTCCCCATGTCCTGTCTCCTGTTATTTAGGAGAACAGTCCAATCCCAATCTGGCTGCACCCTCCTGGCAGGGAGTTGTGGAGAGCCAGAAGGTCCCCCCTGAGCCTCCTTTTCTTCAGGGTGAGCCACCCCAGATCCCTCAGCTGCTCCTGGTGCTCCAGACCCTTACCCAGCTCCATTCCCTTCTCTGGACACTCTCCAGCCCCTCAAGGTCTTTCCTGTAGTGGGGAGCCCAGAACTGCTCATGGATTTGCAGTGTCTCAGCAGTGCCAGCACAGGGACACTTTCCTTTTCCATCAGCTACAGATCATCATCCTCTCGTCTGCGGCCCTTCTCAGACAAAGTGAAGTTACTCCTCTCAAGGGGCTGATGAAAACTTTTTCCTCAAGCCATGACATTCCATTGGTTAGGCATCCATCAGGGGCTGGGACCCTGGATTGTGTTCCTTGTTTTGGGGCCTGGTTATGTGTGACCCCAAGTAACCACAGAAATTAAGAATCCTCCTGAGTCCAGTGACCAGGACCAATCTCTTGGAGAAGGTCTGCTCTAAAGCTCTGCTATAGATCAAAAAGGTTGAATGAAGTGAGAACACTTGCTTTTCATTTTAATGAGTGAGAGGGAGGGCAACTAGCTGCAGTTGACCTGAAGCAAATGTTTTTTCTATAAGTTTTGCTGAACTGGAAAATCAACTTTTCACAAAGCCCCTAATCAACACAGGGTTTCATGTTGAATACAGATGGATAAACTCCCCCATTGAATATTGCATTTTTTTCCTTAGAAATACTATTATTTTCTTCCTCAGTTTCAATTTTTCTCAGGAATGAGCTTTGCTTACACTAACTTAAAAATTTGAGCTTAGAAGCTTAGTGGTGCAAGATGAGATTCCTAATCCCCTAGTGCAGTCACTCCATGGAAATTAGAAAACCTTCTCCTTTTAAAGATTTATCCGTGAGTTTCAGTTAATCAAGCACAATAGAAGGATCTCAGCCTGCATAGAATTTAACATTAGAAGGAAATGCAATTTACCAGACGCATGCATTAAAAATTAAAAAAATAAGCAAAACCCCGACCCTTTGCCCAAATAAACCAGCAGATTTCTGAGTTGTTGAGGCTGTGGGGTGAGGAGACAATGCTGAATTCCCGTGGTGTAAGATTATGTGTACACAAATTACATCTTGAAACATACAACTCATGGTATTATTTGGATGAAAGTTTTACCAAACAGAATGTGAGAGAGTCTTTCTGTCAGTGACAAGCCCTTTCACACGTCTTCACCCTGAAAAGAAAGGAATGCCAGCACACCGAGTCACTTCTGTGTCTCCTGTCACCATATTTTTCTTTCCCATGCTCATCTTGGGCAGCTGTGACATTGCCCCAGCTCATCTTTATTTGAACAGTATTTGATGGTGTTCTGGAGCAGCAAGGTGGCCCTGCCAGGCAATTCCCATCCTCATCCACAGCTCTTGCTGGCCTTGGCCATATTTCACCACATAAATTTACAGGGATAGACAGATAGACAGATAGCTGCCTCACGGACTTACAGACAGATGGTGGATGGTAGAGCTCTGAAAGTAAACTCAGGCTCTAAACTTCATTTGTTCGTGCTTTAGTTCTTCTCAAGGGCTTCAAAGCAAAAACTATCACATTTTCTCACAAGATATTCCTAACAACAAGCTCTGCAGAAATTCCTTTTGCACAAATTCCCAAGACGCGACTTCAACGCAGCTTTATGCAAATCTCATTTTTAAATGGCAGCTCTGATTCTTCTACTCACCTTTGCTTTCATGAAGCAACTAGAGATTTTGACAATTGACACTGGGGTGCTCACCAAATGTCAGCTGTGACTCTATATTACCATGCTATTTTTTTTGTTCTCAAATATTTATCTTAACAATACCCTTGAATGGTTAAGAAGTGTTTTGAATTTCCCATCTATAAAATAGGAATTAGGAAACCTTCCTCAACAAACCCACAATAAGAGGCAAAGGCTGAACATCAGTATCTAAGGTCCTCAAGATGAAATTTGGACTCTAAATCTGAGCACATCTTTCTCAAACACATTGTCTAGACAAAACATTTTTCAGTAAAAAGCCAATAAATAAGTAGTATAGGTTATAATTAAGTAATGTAAGTATAAGCAATAATTATTAAGTAATATTTAGGTTTTCCCACTATACTTGCACAAGACTGAAAACTTTCTGAAACCTCAGAAAAGGGAGGTTTTATTCTTATTTAATTGAAAAACCTGTTTGGGAGCTACATACTAGGAGTCTTAAGGTCTAAAATCCTTTAAGGAATCTGAGCATACCAAAAACATGCTTCCTATACTGAGTTCAATCCCAAATCCAACTGACTTTGTTTCCAGCATCTAATGAAAATATATTCAAGTTTGTTCAGTTTTATCTGAACAGGAGACATGGGACCTACTTGGGTCCAATAACTGTGATGGGGCAAGGATTGCATTGACCTGAAGAAAAGAAAAAGCTGTCAGCCTCAGAACACAAGGCTGCAGTGCCCAGAAGACACAGGCACTGTAGGGATGGAGCCATGAGTGATAGATTCTCTGGCCACAGGTAGGTGTAATAGCACATGTTACTGACCCAAAGCTCCCACCATCAGGATGCTCCTTCCCAACACAGGAGCCAGAACTCCTGTAGAAAATTCCCCCCAGGAATGCATTTACCCAGGTTAATTGCATTCCGTACACAAAAATCTTGATTGGCATTAAGAAAAGCAGATCACTTTGGCCAAGACCTCCCTTGCCAGAAGTGACAACTCTGTGTCTCCCAGCTCCAAGCCTGGCTCTCAGCTCTCCAGCTCAGTG